>CAJVPY010000574.1:0-25541 GCA_910591965.1 Dentiscutata erythropus | reverse complement strand
GTCCTCACATTGTTTTTGTGTTTTGGGCTCTCTTGAAACAGAAGTGAGGATTTCTGCTGTGCCTCTATAAATTGATTCGCCCTTGGTGCCTTTTAGGAGCGCAATGCAATTATATGCTCTATTGTTTTAAACTTTTGCCTCATTTCTGCAAGAATTTCCTCTAACTCATATGTTTCTTGCCTTTCAGTTTTCTTTCCTTTACGATCAGTGATTGGTACTCTGTTTGAACCTGTTGCAAAATCTGTTTCCTGAGATAGATTTAAAATATTTATATTGGAAAGAGGCTTTCTGGTATTACTTCTGGCTCGTGTGCTACTCCTTTTACTATTTGTAAACACTCTCTCAGTGTGAATTATCTTATTTGGGCTTCGATTTCTATTTGCCTTATTGTTACTATATGATCTTCTTCTTTTAAGGTTTTGTCCATAATATATTTCTTGATTTTTAGAGTGTTGACTATTATAATTTTCACCTATTTTATTCACGTCCCGGTTTTCTTTGGAGCTGGTATCTTTAGCTAAATCATAATGTTCATTTTCACTCCATTCTAACTTGTTATGAAAGTAATATGGTATTGAAGCTTTTGCTGTTCTGAGGTCCTCTAATGACGCAAAGTATACTAGGGCATTCCCACTTGGATTATTATTTTTATTAGTGAATTTAAACACCATCTTAGCTTTGAACCTTCTTAGTTGTCTAAGCAGAACTGACTCAAGTGCCATATTAGGGATCTTTCTAAGCATCAATCTATACTCTTTCCTTATTTCTAGTTTTTTAATATCAAATCTACCTGCTGTAATTCTGCTTGTTTTGCCTTCTTCAAAGTGTATAGCCCACGCATTTTGTAAATTTAATTTTTGCTCTTCATTTCTGCATGTGATTTTTATATGTGCTGCTACCGATCTTTTTAAAGTGCGCCATTCTAGTAATTCTACTCTTCCAAAACGATAAAAACATCTTTTAATTCTTGCTAGGTTTACTCCAAAGGGCAAGTCCCAGATTGTAAGATCTAACTCTAAGTTCCTCTTCTCCTTATGATGTTCAATTTTATTTACTAAATGCCTATTGTGAGCCAAAATATTTTCAGGCGCCCATACTGATTCATATATATCTTTTCTTTCTTGAAAATCTCTTTTGATGTTGGTATGTTCTTCTACATTTTGCTTTTTGTCGATAGTTATGTGCTGATTCATCTCTATATTCATATTATTGAGGCTTTTAGTTAGAGATATCAGTTCTGCTGTATCCTCTGTACCGTGATCTGATATACCAGTTTCGGAGAATATTAATGAAAATTTGTAATCATCTTTCTGGTTCTGACATTGCATTAGCAATTCCTTATCACTCTCGTTGAAATTTAATTCTGCATTTTTGATGTACTTTGTTTCTTTCTTTTTTACAACTGTGTTGCCTTGAGTATCTTCATTATGTACTCTTTTTCCAAGTATTGAGGCTGAAGATTTTGTATCTACATTCATTTCTGTGCATTGGCCCATAATTTGATTGGGAATGGTTTCTATTGGCACTTCACCTATAAGTTGTGCTTCTAATTCTGATATTTCTTTTCCATTGCTTTTTTTCCCTTGTACCCATTTATAGCTGTCTAATAACCCTCGTATTATGCCAATTTGTTCTGGGTGAGGTGCTCCCATAAAACTTGCTATATCTCTATCTATCTTGAGGGTTAATAACTTTTGTTCTTTGTAAACTTTCTCTATTTGTTTCTCGGGGTTGTCGAAAAATTTCTTTAAGTCTGCTATTCTAGTCATTCTTGTCTTGACGTCTCTATATTTTATTACGCGACTAATTTGTGTTGGTTGTTTATCTAATTGTTTATTTACTCAGAGATTTGTTTGTTTGGCTATACTAAAAAGGATACGCGTTATTGTTTGTTGTTTGTTGTTTTTGGTGTAACGATTGGTAATCTGTTTGTCAGGGGTTTGCTAAATTCCCACTTTTTGTATCAAAAGTTGTAAAAATTTTGTACAGTTCCCAGTTGACGCAGAATTTAATAATAGAATATACTGTTTGCTTCTAAGATAGTTTCCTTGTTCTAAACAAAGGCTTCTTTTTTCCTAGAAGGATTTTAGCTGTTTGTTAACTCGTTTTTGCAAATTTTACTGTTTTTTCTTAGTTCTAAATTCGGAACAGAGGATCAGCGGAAAGAGTTGTAATCCATTCTAGTTAAGCTCAAGAGGAAGATTCAAGCTGTGGTTTTAATTAAAAGAATTGTAGAGTTAATTGAATAAATGTTAGTGCATATTAACAAGGTTCAATGCAAATTAAAGAGATATACCTATGATCTAAATTGCTCCCACCCAAATCTAAACACCTTATTTCAACTAAGCTGAGCATAGATTACACAAGGTCTTTAATTGATTAGTGACTGACTCACTATTTTAGTGCAGCAATAGCATCCAGAAAAATTTGGTTTAAAGCAATATATTGTACACCTTCAATACTATAAACAAACTATATTAAAATTTATATTACTTAAATTTAATACAAATTGGTTAAGGTGCTAAAAAGGTTTATTAGAAGCACTTTTATTTACTATGTAAAAATTCAAGCATAGATTATATGAAAATAATCTATATACACCTTACTCTTAAGCAAACCTATTAACAAAATAGTAAGTAGCTATTCAATAATCCAAAAATAGCATTAAAATAAATCTACCCAAAACTAGTTTCAAAAGGGTCCTAATATGAAACTAGTTTTAGATTTTTTTAAAAAAATCAAACCTCAGAAACCCAAAACCCTGAAACTATAATCCAAAACCTAAGCCTATAATCTAAAACTCAAAAATATTATTCTTATTTTCAATGAACCCAAAATATAAAATTATTTTTGAATAAATTATAACATTATATAAATCATTTTTATAATTATGTTTTTGATAATTTTTTCACACCTTGGTTTGTTCTGGTTTTTTAAAGAATCAATATGTATTTGATGCCCTTTGATATCAACAATTTATTTAATTCTATGGCAACTTATCAATTCTATCATTAGTAGATATGATGTACTAATTATTTATTATTTGATATTGTATCCAGTTTTTAGTAAGTAAAAAAAAACTAATACTTGTAAAAGCAACCTTAATTGTCAGAATATAAACTGTGGAATTGTTTATACCTTTCATGTTGTACTTATAAATTATAACAACAAAAAGGACTACATGTATGCAATAAATTGTTAGATTCTTTAAAGAGATATATAACATGCATCAGTGTGATTAATGTATATTAATACAAGCATATATTAGCATAGTTTCTTGTGTTTAGGTGAGGTTTCAAATGAGGTTTTAAGTTTAGGATAAGAATTCAGAAGTTATAATCTAAACCCAAAACTTTCAAATTTGGCATAAAAAGATTTTGGTGCCAACTTCTGAGAGAATAAATTGATGTTTTGGCAGTTTCAGGGTTTTGGTTGAGGTTTCAGGTTTCGGTTAAGGTTTTAATTAAGGTTTCAAGTTTTGGATAAGGTTTTGGAAGCTATAATCCAAAACTCAAAACTTTCAGAAATTCCAAAAAAGGTTTTGGTCCATCTTTGGTCTCAGCCTTTAAAATTCAAGTAAAAGAATTGACTCTAAGTTCCCTTTTAGTAAAACTTTATCCCTTAAGTTTCTCAACCCTTAAAAATAAATGCAAAATAAATAATCAATTAATAATTGAAACCCTTAAACATATACTTATTATTATATTACCCATAACATATTGCATTGTTGACACTAAAAAGTATAACAATTGATCAATTAATTAAATCAATCTTCGTAATATAATAATCCCGTAATAATAAGCCAAATTAAGCCTATGATTTACAGAATATTCTTACCCATGATGTAAGAAACTCAGATTCCATTTAACTACCAATTACCACAGTAGTATATATGAAAATTACCATATTTTGTAAAGTAAAATACTCGGGGGCATAAGAAAATATTTAATTATACCCGGGTATATTACTAAGAGGGGTACTGTAATAAAAATATATACAATACTACAAAGGTACTATATAACTAATCATATTATAAACCGTGCATAGTACTCAGATCTTTTACTCAAATTTACTAAAAAAGAAAATAGGGTATTATACTAAGGGGGTATTTTACTTCACAAAATACGGTAACCGCAACAAATTTGGACTAGCAGATTCTTGATTTTGATTGGCTAAGAGCGATGATCAAAAGATTAGACTGGAATTACTTATAATTTTACTAATGAAATCATAACCGCCTATTAAGTGAAAATTGTTCCTGGGCCAATTTTAACATAATGCGGGCTTATTTTTATGAATTTCTATTTTTGTAATGAAAAAATTAAAAAGTTAATTCTGCCCGAAAATTAGTAACCAAATTTGTAATGTGGGCCAAAATTTCAAAGATCCTTGGCCATTAGCCATTCAAAACCGAGGATTTGCCAGTCCAAATTTGTTGTGGCAGCTATAGTTAATATACAAGGAACTTTACATGTGACTTACGTGACAAACGTTAAGAATCTTAATGATTGTATTGAAGCCTAGAACCCACCAAGCTCTAGATTAAAGACAAGAATTATGATTGCCTCAAAACCGAAGCACATTAATCAACACTAAAAGTATAATCTTGGTTTATACTTAACTTAACCGCCAAATACGCCGCAGCAAAACTTGAAGACTTGGACCAAGTCTCTCCACGCCTCTTTCTATCTGCTAATTCAAAGTCTTTAGGGTCTTTGGATTGTAGATTAGCTGTTGAAGTGTTTGATTTAGTTAGTTTTTAGGTTTTAAACATATTAGTTACACCTTTTCAACATACAATTTTTATAGTCAAAACTCTCATGATCTTGCGATCAGACCTGCATCATTTTTTAAAGTATGTATACAGCAATTACAGATTGAAATTTGGGTTTATAAATCCCTCAGTTCCAATTGGCTGAATACAAATTTTGTCTCTTATTAAATGAAATAAATCACTGATTGGGTAGCTTAAAAAATGTAAAAAAGTATCGATTCGAATAATTGATTTGTAATTGTTATTTCTGTAAAAGTTAAATGTTTATTTAAATATTTCTTCTTACTCATTAATACTAGTTCTTTCTGAATAAAAAACATTTCAGAAGCTTTTTTTCAGCAGTTTTCTTGAATAGTTTCATCACAAACTAAAATAAACATATATAAGAGGACAGCCAATTGGGAATTAAAATTTTGGCTTTATTTTTATTATTTATTTTTTTTTCTCATTTTTTTTTAAAAAAATTTTTTTTTTATTTTTTATTTTAATTAACTGGGACCATAAAAAGCCACGGGTTTAAACTTTTAATTTATTTTATTTTGATTTAATAAAATTATTTTATTTTAAATTAAATTAAATTAAATTATTTTAAATTAAATTAAATTAATTAATTTATTTTAATTTAATTTATTTTAGTTTTATATTTGTCGTATAACCACGAAATAGCGCATAGGGAGTTATTTTGAATTTTGGCCTGAATTAAGCTGGCCGAAATTTGAAACCACACCCTATGGCATTATTTTATAATTATATAGTATTTTTAATTTTTACTTTTTTTATATATTCATTTTATCATGGACACCAAAGCGGAGGGGGATGATATTAACCAAAAAATTAACTTCATCGTCCTTAGAAACAGAAAGTAGACTTATCTTGCAAAAATCTGATACAATTATACTTAAGAGATGCTTATTTTCAGGTGTTTTGTGGTGCTTATCGCAGTTTGCAAAATGATATACATTTTAATCGAATTTGTAGATTGCTGTATATGCGATTGTTTGATTGTTTGATTGCATTTGATTGTACATGATTGTTTGTAATTGTGTATGATTGTATGTGATTGTAGGCAATTTTATAAAAAATTATTTTTTTTATTACTTTTAGTTGTACTTTGATTATTTTTTAAATATATCTTTATAGATTTAAAATTACAAAATGCCTTTAGTGAAGATTTAAAGTCATATATAGTTCTTCTCACTTATAATGGTAATAGTAAAGATGAAATTGCAAAACTCTTATATATAAGTGAGGGTTTGGTAAGAAAAACACTTAAACTTTATAACAAATGGCATGATATAAAAAATCTGTTTAAAGAAGCCTCAGGCCGAAAAAGATCATTTAATAATAATAATTTAAAAGTATATTTATTTATTTATAAATAAAAATTATATTAAATATTATAATTAATATTTTGTTTTAGATTCTACAAAAGTTAGTTAAAAAGAAAGTAGACTTATATCTCGACAAGTTGCAATATGAAATGGGTATTATAACAGGAAAGTGGGTATCAATTTCAACAATACATCGCTATTTAAAACGATATAAAATTACTTGAAAAAAGGTATATATACAGCATATTTTAGTTTATTTACCCTATAAGAAAATGAATCAAATCAGCATGAGTTGGTTTCAGATAGGCACGGGCCTTTGTGGCACATGTCAAGATCTGGGTTTTATGGGTATAGTCTGAGTTGGTACGGATTCAGTAGAGCCGAATTGGCATAGGTAATGATACCTAAATTCATGTATCACCACAATAACAAATACAAACATATGAATTGAAAATTAAAACTTAAATTTACATTAGTAAACAATATAATATGAACAAACTAGCTGTATATAAAGTAAAATTTTGTAAGGAGTTTTTTTTGTTAAGATACCCAAAGCAGCTTTATCAGTGAAATGATGAGATATTGCACTTTTTTAAAAAATTATTTATTGATCTTTTGCTCTCCACGAAATGAACCAACACGTATCATGAGCCAACACATGGCAATGTACACATATGTGCTATCTGAACATGCCTGTCCATATAACATAATATAATGTGCTACTACTTGCCGTAATATCCATGCCATTTTTTACTGTGCTATTCTGTAAAATGTGTCTGTGTATGCCATACAATCTGGGTCATTTCACATATTTCAGAAACCAACCCGTACTACTTTTCTTATAGAAAAAAGTTAGAAATATCAATTTTATTTATTTATTTATTTATTTTTAATTTTTAAATTTTTTAAAATACTATATTTATTATATAGTTGCATAAAGCTGCTCTTGAGTGAAATGAACTTCTACGATCTGCATTTATTGTACATATTGCAGATTATTATAAGCCTGAACAACTTATTTTTATTGATGAAGCATTAAAAGATAAACACACTTGTACTAGACCTTATGGGTACTCTGCTATTAATACTCGTGCATACAAAAAAACTATTTTTGTTCGAGGTAAAAGATATACTATATTGCCTGCATTAACTTTAACTGGTATTGTAGCTGCTGATATTATTGAAGGAAGTTGTAATAAGCAACGTTTTGAAGATTTTATAATTGATGAGATTGTAAGTATTACAGTATATAAAATAATTTTTTATATCCCATGGCTTCTAATATTATCCCAAAAACATTCTTGATAATATTTTTATGATTATGTAATACTATGAAAATATCAAAAATTTTCTACAGTCATAATGTAATCAGTAAAAATTTTAATCAGAAATATTATAGGCATAGAAACCGTAAGATATAAAAGATATTTTACGTTGTGTTATAAACAATGTATTAGCATGGCTCCACTATGCTAATTCATCATATTCACAACAGCTCGTGAAATATCTATTACATATTGATATTGCAAATTATAAATATTAATTTAGTTACAATTTAAGATTCTGCAAATGCAATCATATCCAGAAAGAAACAGTGTCTTGGTCTTAGATAATACTCAAATTCATAATAATGAATTATTAATTGATATAGTTAATGCTATTGGTGCACAAATCTTGTTTCTTTCATCTTATTCGCCTGATTTCAATCTAATTGAAACAGTATTTTTATTCATAAAAGGCTATCTAAAACGAAATCGTGAATTTGTACAAACAAGTGCAGATCCAATTTATCCTATTTTAGCAGCTTGCGTTGAAATATCACCTGATATGGCTAGAAAATATTTTTAGCAATCAATAGTACTCAGCACAATCAAACAAAAATTTGACAATCAAATACTTGAGACTAAATCAGACATCAAACGATCTCAGGTTAACCAAAACTGAATATATAGTATTGGTTGGTATGTGATCATTTAACGTCCGGCTTAATCACAAGTATTTGACTATCAAATTTTTGTTTGATTTGGCCAAGCACTAGCAATTAATATATTTATAAAATAAGGTAGTCTGGAATGAAGGTATATAGTTAACAAATAATCCAAGTAAACATAAGTAAAAATCAAATACTAACATATTTTGAATATCTAATAGATCAAGATTTAATTGGTGCTCAGTAATAGCATAATAGGCAGTATTTATGTGCCACTTTTATATTCATTACATTTTGTGGTATAAATTGAATTATTATAATTCCACTATAAAAAATCAGGTCCTTTAGTACATGTGTCAGAATAGATAATCATAAGTTGGAACTGAGTTAAAGAAGTGTAGGTATAATAATTGACTATAATATACATAAAAGTGGTTAGTAAAATATGAATATAAGTAAACAACATTGATTTTCTAAATGAATAAATAATAAAATAGTCTTTTGTCGTATCTAAAGTTACCAAATATCTGAATTTGCAACTTTAGATATATAAAGTTGACCTGACTAAAATTAAGCCCATGAAATTAGATCTTCATACATATAATTCTGGTTAGATGCAACTTAATATATCTAAAGTTGCAACTTCAGATAGATAGTATAACATTTTGTCACTATGAATAAATACCTAAATTTTAGTAAATTATATTATTTAAATAAAGTAAAAGTATTTTAATTGAATATCCGCATAACTTAAAGTTCAAATGCGAAGCTCTATAAACTAAGCTAGATAATACCTTTTTCTAATTAACCCAAATACTAGTTTGAACCAACTCAATCAAAATTTCAATTATTCATTAATACAAATAAATTGCTTCCGAATTGGTAAATAATTACAGTCCTTTGCATTGCCTCATTCTCTTATTAATTAATTACCTTATTATATTAAAATACATTAATAAATTAAATATAATCTGATCAATTCTGTATAATCGCATAATTAATACGATAGTGACATCTCTGATTAGAAGTGCCAATACAAAATTGATATTAAATTAGTTCAAAAAATTAGGTTCAAAGTTTTATATTCGCTAGATGAATTTGCTTATAATTACTAAATAAATTTTAATTATACTTAATGTATAATACTATGTATTAAAATTATACATCATGTAAATAAATTCTAAAAAAATACTACATACCATATAATTTAAACTTAAAAACTATATATATTGTATATCTACTATATATAATATATACCACACTATACTATACTTATCTAATAAGTTATGGTTTATTATATACTCCTTTTTATTACGAGTTATCATAAAAATTCTGTTATAGAATATACTCACTACTTCAGTAACACATAGTATATAGTTATGGTTAAGTTAGTTTATATTGAAATTATTATAAATTCTGCTATATACTTTATAATAAATACTTACCTTACAGAACTTGCTATTCTGTTAACGCACAGTACAGTATACCAGGAATGTAGTATATAGTTCTATGAAGTTTGTATACAAAATCTTGATTCTTATGAGTATATTAATTAAAAAAAGTATGAATAGTAATGTGCTATTTATATAATACCTAAAAAATTTTAGCATACAGTATGTATAGTACGTACTGTATGTATAGTTCTTTTCTGGCATCTGATTGGATGGAACAAGTGATCGGCAAAAATTTTAGCATATAGTATGTACAGTACGTATAGTACTATACATGGCACATCACTAAGTATAATGATTTTTTTTGTATAACGCATGACGCAATACCAGGAACGAGCGTATGGTTTTATGGCGAGTTAAGTTGATCCATCTGCAAAGTCTTAGATCTGATTGGTCTGCATGACTTTGCTATTTATTTTTTGCATTACGTCTCATATTTAAATATCTGATATTATTATAATAGATCGATGAATTATATGCGTATTGTACCATGTATCCGTTGTAAAGGGTCTCTGTAACTTTTTTTATTTTATTTTTGTTATATTATTATTATTACTATTATTATTATTATTATATATATAGAATTAGTATACTTAATTTAGAGTATAGGACTTGAATGATAAGTCCATATAATTAGACTTATTCACCTTCGTAGCTTTAGTTATGTTATTAAATTTAGCTATTATGTTTGAGATAATAGCTTTAGTAACTTTAGCACCCTTTTCGAATATAGTCACTATATCTAATTTTCTCACTATATTCGTGTTATTAGCTTTCGCAGTTAAATTCTACTCTTGAAAACCTGTATTAAAATAGTCCTGTAAAAGTATAAAAGTGAAGACCCTTCGCGTTGAAAATAAAGCAGAACTCAGTTGAGTAATACTTCAAAATAATAACAGTAGAAGTACTCCAGTAGTTTTATACTTATCTTCCTATTACTCATACAAATGGTTTATACCTTGATCTAGTTATAATTGATAAACTGTTAAGAGTCTCAACATTCAAAATTCGAGTAGAAGTGTCTCTAGGTTCCCTAAAACGATATCAACACAAGCCGAATTTGTGTTCTCTTGTCTCTGTGATTTCATCCATACTTGATTTTAAGTTAGAAAGAGAAAGAGAGAGTTGATTAAAAACCCAAAAAACCCCTTTTATAATAAAATACAAGTGATTAAAACTCTAATCCACATCATTGTTAGTTAACAATTGATTTCGTAAATCAATCTTAATCCTGTGACTTACATGATGATCGTTAAGAATCTTAACTCATAACTCATGTGACAATCGTTAAGAATCTTAATGTTGTGATTCATGTGATGATTGCTAAGAATCTTAATGTCATGACTCATGTGATGATCATTAAGAATCTTAACGATTGAATCAAAGACTAAAAGCCCTGATAGCCTTAAATCCAAAGAGAAGAATTGCTTTTAGCCTTCAATTAAAATCTATAAACCACTACTATAAGCAAAAGTCAAGACTATTAAGGTTCTGCAAATGCCTATGCCAGGCATATTGGCACCATGCCAGGAACTAGTGCCTTATGCCATGCCTGTATCTATAGGCATAAAAATGCTAGACATTATTATAAAATACAAAAATGCCCCTGTTTGTATCTATATTTATAGGCACATAAGTGCTAGGCACTATTAAAAGCATGGCATAAAAATGCCAGGCATTATTAAAGCATAGGCACGAGATGCCGGGCACAGTGCCATGTATAAAGTGCACAGTGCCATATTTATTTAATTGGTGTAAACAAACGAAGTTAATGAAGTTGTTCAAGAATATGCATTCATGAATTTAACAAATTAGAATTTTCTTAAATTAATTTGGATGAAATGAATACTTTAATTAAGTGAATAAACCTAATGTGAGTAAAAATAAGTATTGTACGGGTCTTATGTAACAACCCGTGCTTTTTTTTTGAAAGCTTATTCGCATGGGTATATATAAAATATATATACCTGTGCAAATGAGTTATTTTTCATAACTGACAAAGACTGTATTTGATATTTTTAAAATTCAACTTACAAACACTTGGGCACTAGTATTTCTGCCCGGCATAGTGCCAACAGTGCCTGGCATAATGCCAATTGTGCCCGGCATGTATACTTGCAGAACCCTAATTATAACCTTTCTGGTAAAAAGTTAACCAGGTATGACCACTAGTTTTGGGTTTTGATTATTCTTATTTAGAACTATGGTGTTGAACACCGATAGCGTGTTGAATATCATTTTAAAATTGCTTAGTAAACTAAATATTTAGATTAATAAGCATTCTTTACACTCATGGGCTAAATTAAAGAAAATAGGTTAAATAACAAATACTCATGAACTTGAATAGCTTATTTTAAAATATACACTAGCATTTTGTTCATGCTCCATTTTTGTTCATTACTGTAAAAATTCTGTTATGAAACTTGTTATTCTGATAATCAAGTTAGTTTGCGTCGGAATTATCGTGACTCCTACCATGAGCTAAAGTAAAACTTATTTGCTATTCCAGCAACAATAGTTTGTAGTTAGGGTCGAGTTTGTATTGGAATTGTCATAGTTTCTCTTATGAGTTGCTATAAGAAGTTCTGTTATAAAACTTACTCATCATTCCGGTAATCAAAAAATGTGGCTGGTGTCATAGTGACATACAGCATGTGGTAAACTTGTATGAGAATGAAGGTAAAATGAACGAACGATCGTTGTCTTGTGCACGTGATGCACGTGACAAGTAGGTGATCGATCAGAATTAAGGGATCGAGTAACAATCAATTATGCAATCGAAGTAAGGTAATCAGTATGTATGAAAGATGAGGTAATTTAATAGTAATATAAGAGTCAAACGATCGCATGATCATATATGAACGAATTATGATGTAAGTAATGTGACCCAAAGTATGTATTTAGGAGCAAAGTGAATATAATAGTAGGATAAGTTAGTTGGTATTAGTATCGCTCTTAATTAATAAACTTCATTTGAGTAATAAGTAAAAGTACTTGCCTTAATATAAACTGAAAATCGATCATTGCAAAGTGACCAAGTGCTCGCCGTTTGGACTAGGTTATTCTGTGACGAAAGTCATAGATTAACCCGTGACATGAGAACCTGGGCAAATTATCAGTAATCTTGCAACTGACTATAATAGCAGTCCAAGAAATGAACTTAATATGGTAGTACGAGAATGAAAGTGCAGAGAAGGAGGAAGATGTCGGTGATAATGGAAATAAGGTATTCGACGAAAATCTGAAGTTTGATGCACCAAATCGTGAGATAAATTTATTCGAATTTTTCGAGGATAATGTGGGCTGTGACGATTTGGTGAAAGAGATAAAAGATGCAGAGGAAAAGATGCTTAAAGCAAGTGATGAAAAGGAGGGTTGTGAAAATAAGAGAAGAGAAAGTGAAAGTTAGCTTGACAAATATTGATGAAGACGACGTTAGTGAATTGTGTAGTACTGGACATTGTTATGACAAAAAGAATGAAATTAAAAGAGATGAAAATAAGGCACTCATCTGTTACCAAAATACTGGTAATATGGAAATGCTTGAGCTGAATTCGGAGCACGTCGAAGGTGAAGAATCGCTTGTAAAACCTAAATTAGAAGATAAAAATAGATCAGTATTTGACCGGGGAAAATTAATTAAAAGTAGAGATCCAATATCTGACGTACATCGTAATGAAGTTGGAGTCGAAAATAATGATAATGGGGATAAAGCTACAGGTGATAGAGCTGAAATCGTTAGAAGTAAAATGGGAAATGTCAAAGAAATATGTAATAAAAATAGGAAAAATAAATACTGTCACAAAAATTTGAATTCCATAATGAAGAGTTTTGCCGTGATGAATATCTTGCTCATGATTGTGAATCGGTGATGGAAACCAAAGGGAATAAAAGGATAGGATGTATGTAAAGAATAAAGCAGATATGATGGAGCATAATGAAAAGAAGAGCAAGCAGTTAAAAGAGAAAAATAACGATGTTGATTATACATGCCGACGAAATTATTTCGGGCTTAAAAACCCGAAATTAAAATTTGAAGACGAAATTGTTTTTGACCTATTTTTACTTAAAAGACGAAATTTTTTGATACTTTTTTTGAATAGACGAAATTATAAGGAGTATAAATATATAAATTTTATTTGCTCTTTCTTATAAAAAATTTTAATTTGCTCTATTGGAGACGAAATAGGCCTTTTTTGAAAATCAATTTTGGTGGCATCACTAATGTCGATGATGAAAAAATGAAACGTGGAAAGAACGATTATGTAGATGGTAGGGGGAAAACAAGGATAAGTGAAACAATTAAGAACAATGTAATAAGCTCAAAGAAAGAGAAAGAAGAGAAAACACTTACTCAAAAGCCGAATTAGATGAATATTCGATGATGGAAGGGTCTTGCTGGAGAACTTGTGGTGAATTATGAGAATATGGGGTTTAGTTGTGCAAATTATGTTGGAAAATAGAGCTTGCAGGTGCTAGAAACTCCGAGGACAAAGTTCCTGGGGCTCTAGCTTGTGTAATGGTGACATACAGTATGCGGTAAACTTGTATGAGAATGAAGATAAAATGAACAAACGATCGTTGTCTTGTGCATGTGATGCATATGACAAGTAGGTGATTGATCAGGATTAAAGGAATAGAGTAATGATTAGTTATGCAATCAAAGTAAGGTAATCAGTATGCATGAAAGATGAGGTAATTTAGTAGTAATATAAGAGTCAAATGATCGTATGATCGTATATGAACGAATTATAATGTAAGTAATGTAACCCAAAGTATGTATTTAGGAGCAAAGTGAATGTAATAGTAGGATAAGTTAGTTAGTATTAGTATCACTCTTAATTAATTTGAGTAATAAGTAAAAGTACTTGCCTTAATATAAACATTGAAATCGGGTATAGCGAAGCAATCAAGTGCTCGCCGTTTGGACTAGGTCATTCTTTGACGAAAGTTACAGATTAACCCGCGACACTGGTTAAATTTGTATTGGAATTATCGTAATTCTATCAAGAGTTTCTGTAAAATATCCTATTTGTTTTAGGATTTGCTATTCAGATATAGTATGTAGATAAGATTGAGTTGGTTTGTATCATTATTATAATGACTTCTACTATGAGCTAAGGTAAAACTTGTTATTGGAATTATCATAATTTTATGAATTGCTACAAGAAATTCAATTACAAAACTCACTCGCCATTCCAGTAATCAAAAATTTGTGAGTTTGTATCGGAATTATCATAATTTTCATCATGAGTTGCTGAAAATATTCTGTTAAAGAATTCACTATCCCAGTGAGGTATAGTATGTAGTTAAGGTCGGGTTAATTTCGCATCAGAATTATTGTAACTTTAACCATGAGTTACGTAAAATTGCTATTCTAGTAAGTTAGTTAGTATCGTAATTTCTGTTATAAGTTGCTATAAAAAAATTCTGTTACAAAACTTACTGGCCACTCTGGATGGACAAAATTATACCCTATAAAAATATTCACTTTTTTTAAGCAAGCAGGTGTTAAATTTAAAAAAAAAACTATACACTCCCAGCCCAATCTTAAAAGCAAAATTTTATGGTTTATTAAATGAGGTTTTACATATAATATTAGCAATGATTTAAGATATATAAATTATTTTCAGTACTTAAAAAACTGGTGATTGCCATTACAGAAAAACTAGTTGCTACTTCAAATATTTGATATAAACTAAATGAAAGTAAATAGATATAATGTAAGAGTTAACACTAGGAACTTGGTAGCTTAAGTTAAATAATCGATTAATAAATATTCTTTATACTCACGAATTGTGTTGGTTGAGAAACATTAAGTAACGGAGAATCTATTTGTACATTTGCAGTTACAACACAAGAACAAAAAATGTTGCATATTAATGCTGAGGCTTATTGAGCCCTATAAAAAAAAATATATATTAAGCTGACAATTAGCAAGAAAGAATTGAAATATTAAACTGACCAGAATAACCAAAATTGTAGTTAACAACATAGAAAATAATCAAACTGGTTAATTGAAAGCATATATACAAATACATATTTTAAAGGTATGCTCATGAAACATTAAAAAAAAAAAAAAGAATTAGTATAGATCATCATTCAGAATCAAAAGAAAAAATAAATGCTCACAAAGGTAAAATGCTGTAAGCTTTCTTATTTTAAAACTCACATTTCCTTTAATCAATCAATATTATAGACACTAAATGATCTCACATTAATGCTCCAAAAAACAAAGCCAGTTCGATAAAGACCTAAGTGTTCACTGTGCCTAACAAATAAGCCATAGCATTAAATAATGAAAGACCCTCACTCATAGTAAATTTATATAGTAATCTGAGTCACATTTTACTATGATACTTTCTGGCTTACTTGTAAACTCCCAATTAAATGATTATGGTTAATCACACATTCTATTGAAACACAAATGTTAAAGCGAATCAAATTTAATTTATTTCACCCTGGTAATTTATTTAAATGATTGATTAATCAATGTTTTGAAGCACAATTATTAAAGCAAATCAATTAAACTTCGTACTCACCCTTGTAATTTATTTGAACGATTGAATAATTACAGTTAATTAATGTCTTGAAATACAATTGTTAAAGCAAATTGAACTAAACTTCGTTCTCACCCTAGTAATTTATTTGAACTATTGAATGATTGCGGTTAATCTATTTCTTGAACCACAATCGTTAAAGCGAATCGAATTAAATTTTGCACTCACCCTGGTACTTTATTTAATGATTAAATGATTATGGTTAATTAATATCTTAAAACACATTCATTAAAGTGAACTGAATTAAACTTATACTTACCCTGGTAATTTATTTGAATGATTGCATGATTATTGCTAATTAATGTCTTGAAACACGGTTGAGTTTTAGTTGAGCTTTTAGTCTGAGCTCCCATTCTTGAATATAATTTATATTCTTTTGTTTGTATACAAATTAAGTAGTTATGTAGTCTTTATATAATCACTTATATAAATTACTCAATAAAGATACGAGCAAGGCCTCACCTTAACAACAAAAAAAATCAATGTCTTGAAACGCAATTGTTAAAGAAAATCAAACTAAACTTTGCAATTACCCTGGTAATTTTTTTGAATGATTGAATAATTATGGGTAATCAGTGTCTTGAAACATATTCATTAAAGTGAATAAAATTAAACTTATACTCACCCTGGTAATTTATTTGAATGATTAAATGATTATGGATAATTACACATTCTCTTGAAGCACAATCGTTAAAGTGAATCAAATTAAACTTCATACACACCTTTGTAATTTATTGAACAATTGAACAATTGAATGATTATGGTTAATCAATATCTTGAAACACAATCATTAAAGTGAATTGAATTAAACTTCGTACTCACCCTGGTAATTTATTTGAATTATTAAATGATTATAGTTAATTAATATTTACTAATTATTATTAAAGTTTATTTTTTATATTGGCTACTTATTCTATAGAATATTCAATGATGCTACTGTATTTGATTAATAACATATATAAAAATAATAATGCCAAATTTTTATTTCTTTGAATATCATAATACAATATTTCCTAAAATAATACATACTGTACAACTTTGTTTATATAGAATTACAAAACTAATAACTATATTTCAAAATAGTAAAAAATTATATTTTTAAAGTGTACAATTTGTGTAAATAAAAACAAAAAATAGGAACATGAAGAACAAATTTTAAATAATATTTGTATACAAAAAGAAAATGCTATAAAATCTAAAATACTTAAATATATAGTCAATAAAAAACTTATAAATATTAAAAGAGAAAGCAATATATATATGGATCTTGAAATATTTGTAAATATTTCAGTAATAGCATAAATAAACTTTTGCAAGTTTATTGTTATTATATTATAGTTTAAAATTTCTAAATCAAATATTATATTAATTTAGATATAATGCAATTCTTAATATCTTCTTAGTATAGAAACTAAAAAAACTTTATAAGAAAATGTTCAAGTATGAATCTTAATCAATTATACAAGTTTATTTAACTATTGATCTGATAAATTCAAAGAATAGTGAATCTGAATCTAAAAATTAAAAAAAATTCTTTATAAGGTATAAAAGATTTTTTTATTATATTTTTTATATTTAAATAAATTTATTTATTAATTTTATGTTTTAGATATTCAAAAAGTTCAATAATCTTTCTAAACAAAAAAAATAGCTTTGATATATTAAATCAAACTTTAAACCTATTCAAAAAATGGTATTAAAGATTTTGAAAAGCAAAAAAACTTCTGAAAACTTGAAGTAGATATTACAAAATATTTTTTATTAGTAGCATAAAAAATTTAAATTTGAAGCTTTACATATGTATTAATTAAAACTTGAACTTGGATATAAATGCATTTTGTATATTTGAATTGAGTATAATTATTTATAATAATTAAATAAATTCTAATAAGCTAAAAAATATAAAAAAAACTTTAATTATTTTTACAAAGATCTTGTAACTTCATGATTTTATTATTTTTGTACACAAATTAAAATTTAAAAAGCAATTATGTAATTGATTTTGGTAGCAATGCTAGACATGTTGCTTTATAGTTACTCTTTTCTTAGTTCATATTTTTAAAACATGTGTTTTTTTCTCCAGTGCATCACCTGCAGTTTGGCTAGTATATCTTCTACTTAAGATTTGGTTGTTAGTTCTTTAATATCAAACCTTAGTTTAAATTTAGCTATCCTGTAGCACTACTAAAATTATTGCTATCTTTTTACTTAAAACTTCTCAAATAGGTTTTTGGTTATTTTAGTTTTTTAGATTTATTGCACCAAAGCTTCTATTACCAGATAGTGTAACTAAGATTACAGATTTTTTTAGATTTAACTAATAATCATAACTGTCAACTATAATGCAGACCTATTTTTTAAAATTGTTGTCTATGAAATTTGGACTCTGGATCTGCTACTTGAAGATAGTAACAACTAGACCACTATACTAAGTTATTACACCTCTGTTTAATTCTATTTTATATATTAATAATTTATAATAACATTTAAATAATTTTTACAAATACTAATTATATAAATATTTAGATAATAAAAAATAATTATTTTTTATAAGAGCATGGTCTCATCTTTAATATTAAAAAAAAAATAAAGATAATTATTTTTTAAAATAATTAACTAGAGTTTATATATATATAATGCAATTAATTTTTACTAAATTTTATTTTATTATTATTATTTTTTTAATATTAAAGTAAAGTCTTGCTTATATCTTTATTGATTAATTTATATAAGTAATTATATATCAACTATATAAAAACTTAATTTATATAATAACAAATAAATATAAATTATATACAAGAATAAAAGCTTGGACTAAAAGCTTAAACTAAAAGCTCAAATTAATTATCTACAACCTAAGCCTACTAGAGTGACAAGACTTATCTAAGTTGAATTGTTAGAATATGATTAATAAGTATGCTATATTTGATTTATATAGTAAACCAAATATTAATTTTAAGAGTAGTTTGTTCTAAAGAAGGACAAGTATTAAATTTAGAGTATAATTGGTTAGCAGAGCTACAAGGACAACTATAAATATAGTTAATTTTGTTTTTTTTGTTAGTTGACTATAAAGAAGATTGAAATAGAGTATTATAATTAGAATAGAAAGAAATTTGGCAAGATTTTTTCTAGTTAGAGAAATTGGTATAGTATAAAATTCAGATATTGCTATAAAGTAGATTAGAGATTTTAAGAAATAGCTAAATAATAAGTTGAAAAGTATTAGAGTATGAGATTTCAAATAGGTCTAGAGATTGAATTAATTGAAGATCCACCACTCAACAGATGCATGATCTTAGTAAAATGTGATTCAAATTACTATATAAATTTACTATAGTGCGAATGTGGCAATTGCACAAGGTAAACTTTTTTTCGTACTAAGGTAATTATCTTTCTTGCTTAAGAGACTTTTGTAAAGCTTGTCAAGACGCATCTAATGGTGGTTAAAGTGTCAAAATCGACCTGGTGGGTGCCGAGATATCTTTGAAAAACTGTTTTTTTACTATATAAACTTCTTTGCAAACAATACTATTGTTTGCAAAAAAGTTTACATAGTAAAAGAACAGTTTTTTAAAGATATCTCAGTACCCACCAGGTCGATTTTGATGCTTTAACCACCATTAGATGCGTCTTGACAAGCTTTACAAAAGTCTCTTAAGCAAGAAAGATGATTACCTTAGTATAAAAAAAGTTTATTTTGTGCAATTGCCACATTCGCACTATAGTAAATTTATATAGTAATCTGAGTCACATTTTACTAAGATCATGCACCTGTTGAGTGGCAGATCTTCAATTAAAGATATAGATATAAGACCTTTAAGTGTAAAATTAAATAAAAAAGAATATAATTAGAAGATTGAAAGCAAAATATAAAGAGATAGTATATATAAAGTTGTTTAGATAATAAGAAGAAAGATTAAGATTGGTATTAATAATAGTATTGTGTATTGAGGAGTTAATAGTTTGAATTAAAAAGGTATGATTAAAACAAGCATACTAATAATTTACTATATTTTATAAAATTATATGATATATATATATATATAAATAGATATTAATAAAACTTTTTAAATTATTAATAATTGTCACAGATCATAATGAAATCAAATTAAAATAAAACTAGAGATCTTTCTTGCTTATTTTTAATACTTTTTTTTTTTTTTAATATTAAGGTGACCTTCATTGGCCTGGGGAACTTTTTATTAGAATATAGACGGAATTTTATATATAATTACAACAATGGTACATCAAGTCACATATACACTTTTGAGTGTCTAATTTAAGTAGTCCACCCAAGATTCTATACTATCTGCCGTACCTGCATCCCAACTAGAGGGTACCCATTTAAACTATCTGGTTCTAACTACCTCTATCAGCCCTCTAACCTGGAGAGTTTTCTTACTAAACTAAGTAGATATTAGTATCACCCCACATTGGCTTTTGCAACCTGCCTTAGAACTTACTAACCTATATAGGTCTAGTCTATCCTCGAGATAAACCTAATATAGCAATACATGTCCCACACATGTATTCACATGTTTGTTCCTATAACTTCTTCCTAATTAATACATATTGACCTGCTGTTCCATATGTATATCTCATGCCACCTTTTGGGGTGCTGCTATTTTATGGACGTTTCTCAAGCACCAACTTTCCTAATTAGAC
This sequence comes from Dentiscutata erythropus, assembly GCA_910591965.1. Taxonomy (NCBI): domain Eukaryota; kingdom Fungi; phylum Glomeromycota; class Glomeromycetes; order Diversisporales; family Gigasporaceae; genus Dentiscutata; species Dentiscutata erythropus. The sequence continues at coordinate 4,827 of CAJVPY010000574.1, read as the reverse complement.
ACCCATTACATACTCCTTGCCCTTGTTTTGGTTTCTAGCAACCCTAGTACCCTGCATTTAGACTATCTTCTTACCTAGATTCTTTATCAGTTCTTTCCTTACTTCTAGCCAACAACCCGGAAGGGTCAGTCTGCCCAGGCTTTAGGTATCTGAAGGACACCCTCCTTTTGGTCCATACTTTCAAAGTGTATATCCTTTTCCTCCGGTGCGACATCCCAGTAGTTCAGCTAGCTAGTATGTTTTCTGCTATTAGGACCTGGTTGCTCAGTTCTCCAATCTCGGGCTCTGGTTTGAATTTAGCCTTTCTGTAATACTATCATAGATCACTACTACCTCCAAACTCAGAACTAGTCAAATGGGTTTTTGGTTATTTCGGTTCCCTGGATTTATTGCGCCAAAGCTTCTATTACTAGATAGTGTGACCAAGGTTACAGATTAATCTAGATCCAACTAATAGAACACTGTTAACTATACACAGGCCTATTTTTCAAAATCGTTGCCAGTAGGATTCGAACTCTAGACCTGCTACTTGGAGAGAGTGATGACTAGACCACTACACTAAGTCACCACACCTCTTAAAAATCTTTTTTAATATTATTAAATAAAAAATTCATTATTGTAAACAAATTAAAATACTATAATAATTTTTTGTTATAAACTCATATTATTGTTTTTAACTTTGTTTAGTTAGTTTGAAAGCTATAAGATTCTAATTAGTTATATTTAAATATATGTCTTTAATAACAAATATATAGTGAGCATTAAAAAGTTTAAGCAAAACAAATTTGTCTATTTGCAATATGATAGAAATAGCTATTATAATAATAAATTAAATCTTATTGATAAAATCTACTAAAGAGCTACAAATACACAATTAATTGGTTGCTTTTTTAAACTTTATAGTAAAAAAGAAAAAAAATAGTTAAATAAACAATAGAAATCGCAACTATAAAGTATTAAAAAATATTTCAAGTTATTTATCTAGCTGCAAATTAAATAAAGATGACCAAAGAAATATTCAAGAAATATATCTTTTTTTGAGAGATACTCTCTACACTTTATTAAAATAATCCAAATAGTTTAGCAATATTTAAAACTATCTACAATATTCAAGATAAAATTTGATATAATAATCTTCAAAATTGTACTCCCTTTTTAATAAACTTGTAGAAGAAAATTTTAAAAATAATTATAAATATGATCAAAATAGAAATTTAACCTATCTTTTTTTTGCATGTCCTAAATCAATTATATTTACCAAAATCTATAATTCCATTTTGTTAATAGACTATACATATAAGACCAATAAATTTAAAATGTCACTGCTTTACTAGTGTTCAAAGATAAGCTGGCTTATCATGGCTTGCTGCGGCTTAATGTGGCTTATTATGTGATAAATTTGAATTCATCACTAAGCCACATGATAATTTCAAATTTGTCACGTGATAAACTCAAAATTATCACATGGCTTGGTGATAAATTCAGATTTATCACGTGATAAGCTGCATTAAGCCACAGCAAGCCGTGATAAGCTGGCTTATCTTTGAACACTACACTTTACATTATTGGTATAACAAGTTTTAATACTATATTCTCTTTCTGCTTTGCATTCTTAAAATCAAAGCAAAAAGAAAATTATAATTAGGCTTTCACTTGTATTGCTTACATTTTTGGTAATATTTTAAAGCCTCAAGTCATTGTAACTAACTATAAACTAGCTTTGATATATACTATACAAACCATAATTTCAAAATTAAAATTCTTTTATATTTGGCATATTAATAAAAATATATTAGTTAATTGTCAACACTATTTTTTAACAAATAAGAGAGTTAACAATTATCAGGTGATTTTCTAGAGAAGGAGAGTCAAAAAAATTGAAATTATATATATAAGATCTGATTAATTATATATTAAAAACTAGGGAGATAAGCTTCTGATAAAAAAAAATTAGATAATAAATAATACTACTCTAAAGAATAGTCTATATTTTTAAAAAGTTTGTTTACACTTATAAAATCTAAAACAAAAGCTGTTTTTATAAATAATTAAAAAAAGTTAGTGACAAAATATAATGTGAAGACTGATATTGAAAATAGATTATACTAAAAATTGAGATCTTTTTTTAAATCTATAAATCCTACTAAAATTTACATATAGTTTTTCATTAATAAATACTACTTTCAAACCCTAACTTAACTATAAAAAAAAGATCACAAAAAAGGCTCTAAAAAAAATAAAATTTTATAATAAAATATGAAAAATTTTCAATATAATCTATTTTTAGCATTAGCCCCTACATATAATAACAAAGCAATTGCTATTAAATATTTGGAGAATATATGGTTAATATTTAAAAAAAAATTTGTAAACACTTGAATAAATCATTATCTGTATTTAGATTTGTTTTTTTTTTAATTTCAGAATTTTTTTTTCTCTCTTTATCTATTTTATTTTATTTTTTTTTTTTTTTCAACTTTTATATAGATAATATAACAACTTCAAGAGTGGAAAGACCCATGTAACTTTTAAAAAGTATTTTCAAGTATCAATAGATAATCTTTATACCATTATAAGAAAATTTCTTTAGCATTAGAGAATTAATATTAGAAAATTAAAACTACAGTATAATCTTTCAAGAGATAATTCAAATTTCTAGGCCCAAAATAAACTATTTTACATACAAGTCATCACCAAAGTATCTACATTTGTACTAAAAAAGTTTATGAACAGTTTTTAAAAGTATTAAATGCAATATCAGAAAATCTATTACAACCTTTTAGTAGTATTTTTGAATTATTAATAGGCCTTTCTTGCTCTTATGTAATTTAAAAACTTCTTCAAAATGATTAACAATTACAACTTGATAACTTTTATTAACATTGGTGAACCAAAATACTTTAACTATTTCAATAAAAATTACCTGAAACTAAAGATTCCTTTCAACAAAAATGAGAAAACTATAATTAGCAATTTAACTTTTTGTCTATTTATTAAAGAATTATAATTCTGAATAGAATATTATACTTATTCCTAAAACTGGTCATAGTTATACAAGATCTAAAAAACTATGACCAATTGTTTACTGAAAGAGATCTATTTGCTTTTGAATTGATTAGAAAGTATAATAAAAGGTATGATCTATATTATAAAATTGAGTACAATAATAAAATATACTATAGAGCAAAAAGTGCTAATGAAAATAGTTCTGAAGATAGTTCTTAAAATAGTAAAACTTAATAGTAAAAAATATATATATATATAAATAACACTTTTCCAATAAAAATAGAAACTCTTTTCATTTATATTTATTTTTTTACTTTAATATTTCTGTTGTTTTATTAAATGTACTCAAAAGACTAAATTTACTAATAAAAGAAAGCATTTGGTAAATAAAATAATCATATAAACAGAAGTAATAGATCAATATATTATTTTCAAAATAATAATAATCTTTGGTAATTATATACATAGTTATATTAGTATTGGTATTATCATGATTTTATCATATATTAAAGTATAGTTTCTTTACAATTTTAGTTGGTTTAACCTGTACATATATTGGTTAAAGTATTGTAATACTATATAGTGTTTTGAATATATATAGTGTATTAATTCATATATTAAAAAATTATACGTGTATATATATACAGTAATCATTATAATATATATCAAAATATAGTATATAGATATATTATATATTATAACTCTTTCTAACGATTACTTAAACCAAATTTTTCAATAAAAAAATATTTATTTTCTATACTAGAGAGTGGTAATAACCTGTAGTGAGATGAATTTACAGAATAGTTTTTATAAAGATCAATCTTTTCTATTAGAAAAACTCCTTTATATATTCAACATGCAAACCAAAAGTGTTGGTATACAAAATAACTAGCAGAAGATAGTGTCCTCGTATATAAAATTTTGGTAGATAGGTAGAGTAATAGAAGTTCAAGCCTTCTGTAGATGAAGCTATCAGTTGTGAAACAACTAGAAAATAGTAAAGAATGAGCTTCTTTTAAGTCACATTTCTTTTTTCTAGCCAAGTAGTTTCTATTATTCTTTTTTTGCTTCTTTGCCTTTTTTCCAAAATTTTTTAACAAAAAATAGAAATTTGGTTTAACTTTTTCAAAAGATTGGTATTGTTTACTTCTCAAATTCAGATAAACTAGTAGATTGCAACTATATATTTGTTTATAGACAGATATAGCACTATTTCATGAAACTCAGCCCAGTAACTCTAATTACAGCAGAAGATAGCTTGTAATACAGGTCTTTGGACAATAGAGCTATTTGAATTTAGTAGAAGAGTTGAAAAATAAACTTTAATATTAAGGCAAAGTTTTACAAAAAAGATATACAAATATTGTATTTATTATATAATCTTTACCAACTATATATAGATTATAATAGTGTCTTTAGGGTCTTAGATTTCTTTTTATATTTTTTCTTTTTTAGAATCTGTTTCTTTTTTCTTTTTTTGTTTGTTTTTTTTTTTTGAACATTTTCCTAGTTTTTTGGGTTAAATTTTTTCTCTTTTTGTCTCTTGTCTCTTAAGAAGAAGGAAGAATTAAAAGGGAAAAGAGGTTCTGAAATGAAAGCTAAGCCCATGCTAGACTATATCTTTAAATACACCATGTTATATATAGAGTATAGTGGTTAATATTAGTGTAATAACCAAGGTTAGGCATCTTTAAAAAACAGTTAGCTTTTTGTCTAATTATCTTGTTAAATAGCTTGGTTTTGTATTAAATATTATATTTAATAAAATTTTAGTACACAGTTATTAAAAGAAAAAATATATATATATATATATATATATTA
>CAJVPY010000573.1:0-25571 GCA_910591965.1 Dentiscutata erythropus | reverse complement strand
GATCTAAAAAGCAAAATGAATACTTGGTACCCAGGGTACCGAAAAAGTGACCCCAGAACTCCCTTTTATGCCCTACTCAAATCGAACAGTTGCTAGTTCAATTCCTTCCAGTAATAAAATAATAAAAAACTAAATATGGAAGTGAAACACTGCAGGGTATAAAGAACTCAGGATATTTATAGATAGATATTTTCAGAAAATAGTTATTTTTGAGAAGTTGTGGCTGTGAAGCGAGGCATGTTAGAACTCCAATTTGGAATAGCTAAAGTCACAAGACATAATAAGAGGTCTAAAGTTTAAGAGAATACTACATGAACTTGTGATACTACCTGATTGGCAGGTAAAATTCTGGTCAATCATTAAAAGGTAATCTGACTTCTTTGGCAGTCAGTGCGGCAGTTGCATTTGGCTACTCAATAAAGTAGTAGAGTAAGGTTGGGCTAGAATACCCAGGGTGAACTTTCATAGACCATTAGAGTCACTGAGTTGTTTTGTGGCCCCTTGGGGGCCAACTAATAAAAAATAAAATGGGACCAGGTCATGGCAAGACATGCCTAAGAAAAAATAATAATAATAATAAGCTATTGTATTTACAATATGAAAAATATTATTTATTAGCTAATTTTTTTAAATAGTAAAATTTTTCTCTTTCTTATTAAATAATTATAATCATATTGGCTAATTTGTGAAATTGTACTAAAATAGATATAATTTGACATTTTTTTAATCTTGAATAACTTTTTTATATTGATCTGTTTTTTTTATTTATGATTTTACTGCCAAAATGTTTATCTCGATAAGGTAATTCTAACGTGCCAAAAAATCATCAAAATCCAATCACTGGATCACAAAATTATTAAGGTTTTTTATAGGTGTGACGCGGGCTATTGGTTAGGCCACAACTAATCAATGGACTAACCAATGGTCCAACGTTATAGATGCGTCATCTTGTAAAAAAAATTTCACAATCTCGTGAGCCAGTGATTGGATTTTGATGATTTTGGGTTGAATCGCCTCACCAAGACGAACATTTTGGTGGTAACAAAAAAAAAAAAACAGACCAGTATATAAAAAGTTATTCAAGATTTAAAAACGTTAAATTATATCTATTTCAGAATTAGCCACTATGTACTGTATATAAACATACATATAATCTATTGGCATAATACAGTATATATTTTGGCACCCGCTCCTCCGATTTACTTATTTGCGCGGGTAACACGAACCAAAAAAGGAAATCAAATAACTAAGTGCGTAAAAATAGAAGTTTAGGATTAGGACGTTAGGGTTGTGAGCTTTAGCGATAAGTTGGAGTTTCTTATATGTAAAATTTCATCCCCGTTATTTTTAATTAGTCGATTTAAACACTAGTTTTTGAATATTTTCGCTTTCTTTTCTTTTTTCTTCTTTCGCACGTGTTCGGATTCTACGTCCGATCTCTGATTGGGCATTTCCTTGTATTACCCGCGCAAATAAGTGCCCACTCCATTAATAAATGACACTTCTCTAATAATTTAATAAAATTTTACAAATAATAACATGTCTAATAGGCTTTATAATTTAAATATCTACCATGTCTAACATATTACAATAATACAGTATATCATGCTAGTTTTTTTGTGTTTTGATTAAAATAATCGCAAATAAAAATATTGTTGCTTTTCGTATTTATCTATAACGTATATACAGAATATGATCTAATGTTAATCCGTTCTAACAATTTTATAAGCGATAATGAACATCTGTGTGGTCTGGTTTTGACTATCTTTTTATTTGATCGACCAAATTTATTTATAAGTAATTTATTTAAAGTAGTACCCGTACTCAAACGTAAGCGTAACAGTACGTAACTGGCATAAATTTTTTTGACAAATAATATATACAAATATGGTATATCTGATATAATTTCAAATCAAACTAACCAATTAAATCACAACGAAATTTAGTACGAATTTAAGAGTAACGGTGGTGATGACCATGCAGATACTAATAATTTTATAAATCTATTTAGGTAATACTGTAATAGAGATAGATAAAAAGCGGGAACCGGATTAGATCTGCGTAACACAAGCCATTCGTAGAATTTCTCGGGAAATGACTATTTTGCCAAATTTCCTTTACAGCCCACAAGCAAAGCAAAGCCGACGGCTCATTGTTTATATATCGTTTTAGAATTGAAAACTGAAAATCGAAAATCATTTTTTTTTTTGACAGAAATAGCGCCGGAAAATCAAAAACGCACCTTTTCTAAAAGGATATCTATTTATAGCATTAGCGCTGATATAGTGTATGTAAACGTGGGGGGTATAAGCTTACTGTGATTAGCTCCCTTAATTAACCAAATGTGGCGTTAAACAATATTTAAGTCCGAAACTGATAATGCATATGACTTAGCACAATATCGATATCATAGTATTATAACGTTTCAAACATTAACTCCTTTTTAATTGAACTATTAAAAAATATAAAAAGTAGTTCCAATTGCTCTATCCTTTTTACTCGACCAATTTTTCGCAACGTATAATTTACGTTTTATTATTTAAGGATCCACCGTTTATAGCTTGCTGTTCCGGTGTAGAGCGAACGATTTCGCTTTGGTCACGAGTACCCTCATAATAAAGATTGGTTGCCGGACAGCCATCATTATACTGTATATTTAAAAATTTGAAGGTGATTGATTATATGTTGATCTAATATTAGCTTGTAATATTAGCTTGTATAACTGTATAACATAAATTTTTTCGACAAAGCGTCAAAAGAGTGTGCGTGTTCGTAACAAAAAAAAACTTTGTACTTAGATTTTATTTAATCAGCAAAAATTTCATACTACCGATCATTTCCAAACTGCACCTTTAAATTTTGTGTGATATCACAAACGGGTCCTTATTTAATATCGATATGTATTAAGTCGGTTTCATTTCCTTTACAGGGTACTTTTGCACTTTTTTATCAAGTTGCGTTTTCTGGTGCCCTCCCTTCACGGGCATTTTTGGAATATATTTCCTGTCTTTATTTCAAGGTAATACACCACTTTTTTTTTCATTCCATTTTTTTCTTCAAAATAGACGCTCTGGTAGCTGGACTATATATGATATACAGAGCGACTAATTGAATTCTTCGGCTTTCTCTGTTCTTTTTACGCAAAGTCATTTTAACCAGAGGCATCTTTACCTTGGTTTATTATAAACAGACCAGAGAAATAATCTTTAGTGCTCACGATCTTTCTGATTCACCTGGCGCGTTGAATCGTAATCACTCTCTTTCGTAACTATTAAAGTGGAATAAAAAAAAATAAATTAATTGTAAAAGCCATATTCTTCCTACTTCATCTAAATATATACCATTTTTAACGACTAAGCGAATATGTTGGAACATTTGGTTGAAAGAACTACTGCTAATGCTACCAGTACCAGTACTGTAACTGCAGATAATGCTATGTTTAAAACTGTTGGTATAGTTCTTGCCTTGTCTAGTGGTACGTTGTATTTTTTTTGATTTACGTGTTTTCGATTTATATTGGCCTTTCACGAAATATTCACGTCAATAATTTAGGCGTTTTCATTGGTACTTCTTTTGTATTCAAGAAAAAAGGTCTTCTTGAGGCTCAAAAAGCGGGTGGTACGTTCGTATATCTTCTTTATTATCATTTATATAAAAATCGGTAAGCAAATTGATTTTAATTCGTGTTCTCTAAATTAGCAATTGCTGGTCAAGGACATGCTTATCTTTCAAACGGACTATGGTGGCTCGGAATGATATTAAGTAATTTGATTTTCGCTTCCATCAATTTTCGCGTTCATTCAATTTATTGATCCATTTTCTTATTTAGTGATCATTGGTGAAATATGCAATTTCGTTGCTTATGCGTTTACACAAGCAATTCTCGTTACTCCTCTAGGTGCCTTAAGTGTAGTCATAAGGTATTATTATTTATTATGTTCATGTATATTTCGTGTGTGTACTTGTAAACTTTATTTACCATAAAAGGTTAAATCATATTTTTTACAGTGCCGTATTATCATCTATATTCCTTAAGGAAAAGTTAAGTTTTGAAGGCAAAGTAGGCTGCGCTCTGTGTATTATTGGTGCCACAATTATTGTTATACACGCCCCTAGTACAACAGTGGCAAATAGTATCGACGAGTTTAGGAATGAGTTCTTCCATCCTCGTAAGCAATATTTTAGTAAATTGTCATCTTTTATTTACCTTCTTAAACATATTAATTTTTTTTTTTTACATAGTTTTTTTGGGATATGCTATTACATGTATATTTCTCACATTAATCATAATATGGAGAGTTGCTCCAAAATATGGTTCAAAAAATATGCTTGTTTACATAGGCGTTTGTTCTATGATCGGTTCTCTATCTGTTGTTACCACTCAAGGTCTTGGTACGGCTATTGTGACAACTATAATGGATCCAAAACAAAATCAATTGACTAATTGGTTCTTTTACGTTGTTGCTGCTTTTGTCGTCGTCACTTTGTTAACTGAGATAAATTACTTAAATAAAGCGTTGAATCTTTTCAATACTGCCATGGTAACACCCGTATACTATGTACTCTTTACCGGTTTAACGATAATAAGTTCTGCTATCCTTTCCAATGGTTTTAATGCTTCTCCTACTAGCATTGCAACTGTGGTATTGGGTTTCTTGGTAATTTGTAATGGTATTGTGTTGCTTCAAACCTCTAGAGGTGCATCTATGGATGGTCGACAATCTATGTTGATATCTAACGACCATGTTAGTTCTCCGGTTCTGATGAGTAGTAGTGAAAATGAACCTGGCGCTCTAGATATCCGTGCTAGTTTTGGAAGTATTCGTAGATATTCATCTCATGGGCGTACTTATCCGGCTAATAATTCGAATACATATCCTAGTCCTAATAATTTGCAAAGACGGACTCAAAGCTTAAATTACGGTCCAAATATGTCTGAAGCTTTATCATCAATACTTGAGAGGTCTTCAAGTCTTTCAGATATTAAACGAGTTGAACGTCAAGAAGATACTTCTGTTGCTCCTACAGATGACGAACTCCATTCTAACCGATTTAGTAACCAATCACAAGATACTCCAATACAACATCATGAAACATTGACATTGGCTAGGAATTCTTTTGTACGATTTTTAGCAACTCCTTCTTCTGCATCATCGATAGATGAACAACAGACATCGCCACATGGACAAAACCAACATACCTTTACCTCTTCTATATTATCACGGAAAAATTCATCAACATCACCAGAATCTCCGCATTCCGATGAAAGAGTTATAAATATACCGCCGATTCCATCACCTCTTCACCCGATTGATTATCTTCGACAACATTTTTCTCCTACCAATTCTGCGTTTGATTCATCTAATAATAACAATAATGTCACTAGTGAGTCCTATAGTGGCATAATTCCTAGTAACTTAAATAGGAATACTAGTGCCTCAGGTAAAAGAGCACCAAGTATAGGATTTGTTGATAAATTAAAATTAGGGATTGGTGACCAGGATGAAGATACTGAGGGGTTGGTGAGTAGCAACTATTCTAGTGGGGAAAATTAGATCAGTTATGTTTAATTAATTATCATGAGAATTTTCATTTTGTATAACAGTCATAATACCACTATAATGAGGGGAGAGCAAAAAAAAAAATAGGTTAAATAGTTTTTATATGTACTTTTATTAGTTTATAACAGTACAGTTTCATAAAAAAGAAAAAAAAATCGATCATTAAATTTTATTATAATAATAATGTTTGAATGACTATGGAGAATTCATCATTTTATCAAAAAAAAAGTGTTCATTTGTCTCGCATTATATGTATTCATTTAGGGAGGTTATTATGTATAAATTAAAAAAGAAACGAGTTGATACTTCTGACTTAAAAAACAAAAAATCCATTTTCATTATCATGCGGGACGAAGACTTTATGCGCATTATTTAAGTGCACGTTTTTTTACATGTAACGTATCTTTCTATTAGAATTTTCGTCTTTATTGCATCATTCACTAATTGTACGCGACGCGTTTTTAACTGATGTCATATTCTAGGCCTGTAGAATTGTTACGGTCTACGTGTCCGCATTATGTACGGAACTGGTTTTGCTTTTAGATTAGTCGTATGGCTGTGTTGTTATGCGGGTTATAAACTTTTTAGCCTATTACTGTAATAATGTTGTACATGCTCAAAAAGCCTCTTTGTTTAGTCAATAATTCTTCCCCTAGGCTTAGTGTTTATTTATGACAGCTTTATCTCAAGTATTTATATATTTATAGGTGAGGAATTTTTTTTTCATTTCGCTATCGTTTCGGTTTTATTTCATGTGACCTCATTGGATTCTGGCAGAATGTTTTAACCTTAGATTCATGGCAAGTATAGGTTTCCCATTGATGTACAAATATGGAATTTTCATTATCCGAGCATAAAGAAGATGTGTAGTAGATCTTTACCACAACTATAATATTCATCAATTTCTAATATTAGTTAAAAAAATCAAGCACGTTAAAAAAATTTAATTGTGTAATATATTTAATTTAGTAATAGATTTCCTTTAAATAATCCTGTATTTTTATTTTTTTATTTTTTATTTTTTTAAATCGTATTTTAGTAATTTTATTCTAAATTCCTTATTAAAAAAAATTTATTATCAGAAGAATTTTTTCAAGTGCGTACGTACATATAACGTTGTACATGGAACTGTCCGGGTCAATTGTCCCTATCGTAAACTTCTGAAACGGTATTACTAAGCGCCGTAATTTTAAGAGGGGAGGGTGTTAGCAGTTTATCACTTCTATATGTAATATATAAGCATTTTGATTGGCTTCTAACTCGATCACCTAGAAGGGGCGCTTTCCTTACGTAGTGCATTCATTCAAGATCTGTTACGTAGTATGGATACGTATAAATGCATAACAGTAAATTCTAATTATGTATTTAAGGAAGACATAAAAAGGAAGAGGATGATAAGGGAAATTGTGCATAAATGTATCGCGATAGGTTAAATCAGTAAATTGATTGACCAATGGGGATTTTACAATATTAGACCTAATAAGCTATATATAGTATATATATATATATATTTATTAATTAATGTTAAAATATATTATATATATGTATACGTATTATAAAAAATTTTTTAGCACTTTTTGTTTTACTACCTACTGTATGTTACGTTATTTTAAAAAACTGGCCAATTGATCAGTATTTGGTTAATAAGTAAAAACGCTTTACGCTCTTGAAACCCCTTTTCGAACCCTAATCCTAACTCTAAATACTAATCCTATTATGAAAATTTTAAGTTAAAAAGATTTTATTTTATACATAAAACTTATAAAAAACTTAGAAATTTTATAAAAACATAATATATAGATGCAAAATCATTATATTTAGGTGTGTTTATAATATAAATATATATTAACAAAATATAATACAGTATTTTGTATAAAAATTAATTACAAATAAAATAATATAATAAATTATTTTATTTATTTTATTTTATTTTATTTTTTTTAGTTAATGCCTTTTGGAGTTTGAATTTTACTGTTTTGGAATTATAGTTTTTTAAAAGGTTTATATTTAAATATTAGTAAAATAGAACCAATTATGTACAATATATAATACTGTATTTAAAGATTTTGCTTAAAAATTATTTACTAATCATTCTAGAAATTTTATTTTTGGTTAATACTTTACTGTTATATTTTTTAGATTTTTATTTTATTGGAAATTTCAGGCATTAATGTTTTGTTTTTTTAGCTTTTTAAATGTATATTTTTATGTTAATTTTAGTACTGATTTGGCATTTTTTATACAAGTTTACTAAAATGCACCCTATGGTGCTAAACATCATAAGTGCTATTTTTCAAAAATGTACTAAGTAAACGGGATCGAGTATTTTAAGTAAAAATGCTCAGAACCCTGAAAACCTCACATCGGTTGGTCAAATCACTGGTCACCAAAAATTTGTTGGTCAAACTGGTCTGGTCAAATTGGTCAAATGGTTCAGTCAAATAGCCTAGTTTATTAAATAAATAAATTTAGTATACAAAGTATATATATATATATGCATATTTATACTATATATTTAAATATTCTTTGGCCAACTTGACCAATATTAAACCCTTTGACCAACTGGTCAAATTGGTCAAACTGGTCCGTTCAAGCTTGACCATTAACCTGTCCGTGCCAACCCTAATTATATTATATAAAATCTCTCCTTTATCCTAAAACTGCACTCTAACCCTAAATTTTATTAATAAAAATTATATATGGTGTTCAACTAGGGTATCTGGCAAAGTAATCACAAGCATGCTATCTTATAAATTAGTTACACAAAAATAAGCAATATTATAATTGGTTGGTGTTAATAAGGCAGTATACAGTATATAATATATATAGAATATGTGTTGTGTTAGTGGCATGCCAGAGTGGCAGTCTGGCATGAATTTAAACAAATGGCATGCCAAATATTTCAAGCATGTCTAGATTGAATATCCAATCATGATTTTTGGATTTTGGACATCCAATGTCCAATGGTCCAATGGTTTTCATTGGACATGGGCGTTTAAGATCCAATGATTTGATTGGATGACAATACTAACTATAGGTGCAATTTATAATTTTGTATTTTTATATTTTATATAACATTTAAAAAGTGCTAGTTTAATTAATTACAAATACACTGGCGATTATAAATAATGTATCAAAAAAAAAATTCATTAGATCGAATTTTTTCACGCAATTTTGCATATATCCTTTTACTTTTTTTTTTTTTATTTGTAAATACTATCCTTTTTATCAATAAAAATTTTTAAAAAATTAATCAATAAAATTTTTTAAATGCACGAGCTTTATTTGAATTTACATGCTGCATCTCTTTTGCTCATTTTTACAACAGCACGAACCTAAAATACAAAAATTTTTTTGTACACTAAAAAAACATTTTTTTTTTCTATTTAATTCCCCACACGTTTACTATCTAGTATAGCCACCCCGAGCCCTAATGCCATCGCGAACTTATTCTGGCATTGAACGAATTAAGTTCGTGCAGATCTCAAGATCGATCTGCTCCTACACCAACTGAATTTTCTCCCAGAGGTCTTTTTCACTCGAAATATTGCCAGGGAGCTTTCTCAAGCAACAGTCAACTTCGGCCTACAGGTGTTCGATCAGATTTAGATTGGGGGATGCAGGAGGCCACTTGAAGGTTTTAATCTTATTCCTTCTAAACCAATATTTGGTTAAGGTTGCAGTATGGCAAGAGGCACTATCTTGCTGAAAAATTATATTCCGCACCCTAAATCCATGATTATTCATGGTTTTTAGAAGGTCGTTGTGAAGTATCAGCTAGTACAACTCACTATCCATCATACCATTGATTTTACAAAACCCTCTAATACTGCGGGATATAAAGCAACCCCAGATCATAACAGAGCCACCTCCATGCTTCACTTTTGGTTGTACATGGAAGTGGTTTAATGGTTCCTCAGGACACTTCCAGTAATACTGCTTCCTATCTGAGCCAAAAATTTAAAACTGCAATTTGTCTGACCAAATTACCTTTGACCATTCTTTGACAGACCAGTTTGCATGTTTCTTGCAAAAATCGAGCCGCGCTTTTTGATAATCAGCGCTTAGGAACAGTTTTTTTTATTTAATCCCAAAATCAAACCATGCTCCCGGAGTATACGGCGAATAGTAAAAGCCAAAATTTCGAGATTTTCCTTTTCTTTCAGATGGAAGACCACCTGTAAAGCGGTAGAGCAGCATCGAGAGGTAATAAGGTTCACAATCTTCATTTGGGCTAGTTCACCCAACGAAGGTGGGCGACCAACCCTTCCTAAATCTTGGAGCGTCCGGTTCTCAAACCACCTTTTCTTGATACGGCAGATAGTGAAAGAGGCAATATGGTGAGCCTGGCCTATAGCCCTTGTCGTGTATCTCTTTTGCAGCGAGAGCAAGATTTGTGCCCTTTGTTTGGGAGTGGTATGGTTTTTTTTTTTGGATTTTTGATTATCAATTAATTCCAACATTGCACAAGATGCAAAATTAGACAAAGAAAATCTATTTATAATTTTGTGTCATGTAGTACACATAAGCCATCTGATATTTAGTAAAAACAAGCAAAAATAATGCATCACATGTTTTGTAACACACGCGTGATTATTTTCGGATTGGCAGTATAGATGTTAGATAAAATTCTACAAGTAAATAGTGACGCCATTCACGAATAAAAAAACAAAAGGATACATGCGGAATTGCGTGAGAAAATTCGATCTAACGAATTTTTTTTTTTGATGCATTATTTATGATCGCCAGTGTACAGTCACTCCCCATACAGACACACCCTCTTTATAAGCACACTGATTTTTAGAACAAATCTATATAAAACATAAAAATTTGACCTCTATACAGTTCTTATAAGCACAGAATTTCTTGGAACCAAGGGCGTGACTGTAGGGAGGTTTGAATGTATTTTAATTTAACTACATAATCAACAATTTGAAAAATGATAACTCATTCTACTATATTAGCTTATGGCCCGTGGCTTTGCCACGAACATTTTTATATACTCCTACTTAGTGATGGGACTACAGATGCTAAAAAATCAATTATTATGCGCCGTGATCTATTGAAAAAATTTGATCCTTTATAAATTTATAGAATGTGTCTTAGCATCGGTAGTCTCATCATTCCTCCGAATATTAGTCCTCTCTATAACTATTCTAGTGTCACCACCCTAAACAATTTTGTTATCTGGTCAAATCAAAATTTGAGACAGATATAATAGCGAAACTTTTTTAGGTTGATGACGCTTATCAATCCTTATGTTATTCGTAGGGATGTTAAATAGCCTGACCAGGTGATTAGAATTTATATTGTAATACGGATTTTAATGTACTGACTAACTAGTTAACTGGCTGGTTCAATTAAATAGATCACGTTTTAAACCACCTGGCTAAACGACTTAACATCTCTAGTTATTCGCCTGCACGCAGAAACGGGAAGAAATTAAAAATTAAATGTCCGATAGAAAGTAGTCCTGTCGTTGGTAAAACTTATTCGTGTAACGATGATGTTGATCATGTGTTATGATTTAAAGACTGTCTCATAGTGTTTATCTAATAGCATTTATCTGCCCAACTGCAAACTATATAATACTACGTAGCATTTGATCCGTGGCGTTGCCACGGAAGTTTATAAATGGTTTTTTTTTAGCAATACTAAGTATATACGTATCTAGATTTAGCCGTCCTCTGACTTGGGCATTTATTGGCCGTATATTTCGACTAAATAATCAAAATGCAGAATCAAACCCATTTTACACTGAGAAGTGACCAATCAAAGGGTGTGCCGAATAGGCATTAATTATCTATATAGTTATTTAAATGCATATTCGCCACAACCTATGATTAGTCACGCACCAGTGCAAAAAAGGATTAGGCATAATGATAAACATTATATGATATATATTTGAATCTGATCTTATCTAATAATTCGGTAAAAGATTTAAAGTTAAAAAAAAACCAGGCAAATTTATCTGGTTTTGAAAAACAGCTAAAGTAAAATAGGTCCGTAAAACCGTACTACATTGTCAGAGTACGCGATCAACATGTGACATAGATCTACTTAGTTAACAGCCAATTAGATTTAATTCTCATAGCGAGATCACTCTTATAAATTTTATATTACACAATTTCTAGTTGCCTTTTTTACTGATAATTTCACGGTTGATATTTTTCACGGTAGATAATTTCATGGCTGATACTTTCATAACGGACTTTAAATCTTTTGATTTTTTTAGATTGCAGGAAATTTTATAAGGAATTTTGTTCGTAAATTATCTATAAAGAATGTGAACAAGGAAGGAATTTTAAAAAAAGAAATTTAATTTTCCCATGGATAAAAGCCATGAAAAATCTTATAGAAAATAACAGTTATAAAGTCATGGGTGTTAGATCTGTTCAATATGAAAAGATTATGATCGCAAAATGTATAAAATCATTAGACATTGAGCTTTTATGCTCGTGAAAAATCACTAATCATATATGTTATTATCAAGTTTTTAAAGGGTCAAATCTGGTAAATAATAATAATTGATAAATTTGAAAGCTCGAAGTCTCAGTTTCTCTTGGCAGCACTCTAATTCATAGTCGGAAATAACAATTTTTTTTACTTAATATATTTTAATAATATATACATATATGGGCTAGGTGCTGGAAAAAGGAACGAAATTGACAAATCAAAAGATCTTCAGAAAATCAATTTTTGTGTTATAAATCTTATAATAGATTATAAAAAAATACAAACTTTAAAGAGCTATACTGCAGAAATTTTATTAACACAACTATTTTTGTGTCTTAAGTAAAAACCGTTTCTAATCTTATTCTATATTAATTTGTGTAAAAAAATTTAGTTTGAAAAAATTGTCATTTTCGTTCTTTTTTCCAGCACCTAGCCCATATATATACTGTATATATTAACATATCGTACCATACTTAGAAATTTTCCAAGATAAACCTATTAGAACATGTTTTTTAAATGTACATGCGAAACCAAAGGGAACTCTACAAATTTTGCATCTAAAAACTAAGCCTTCATAAAATTTTGTTATCGTCTTTTAAGGCATTATTTAAATCAACAAACGAATAGATCAAAAAGCCTGTTTCTTGAGCAATATTTTTTTGCTCAGCTGAAATCTGTGCTGTTATGTCTCTCCGAATTAAAAGAACATAGTGTCAATTTTTTCTCTGCCAGGATAATCGCTTTTTTTAAGAGCTTAAGTCTGTTAAAGCAGATAGATTTTTAGCTGACCAATCAATATCGAATGAATCAAGATCTGTAGACATCCAATAAATAGGAAAAAAAACTTGGCTTTTGACTTGATAACTTCTTTTCGGAACCCAAGTTATTATGTTCTGTGAGTGATTTTTATATAATCAAATGAAAACAATAGCATCAGTGGTAACCTACCCAAATGGTCTCTCGCCCTTTGGTCAGGTAGTATTACAGGGTATAGCGCTATGGCTTGTTGCATGTAGTGGCTCTCGTACCCTACACTGAACCTCTCTTCCAGTATACTAAACAATATTGGTATCCTACGTCCATATGGTCTTTGCCCTTTGGCCGATGCTTGAAAGGGTAATGTTGGGGATATAACACTGTGACTCATGTAAATGGCTCTTAGTGCTTTACGCCTCCAACACACTATATTATTAGATGCATAATAATTTGTTCCATTGTAATTATCCAATAATACTTTTTTTTTCTAGATATGGATTTCAATTAACACACCTTCGACCTTAAATATGAGACTGTTTGCAAGAATTGGAATGTTCTAAATTATTTTATATAATATATTTGAAGATCATACATATATACTTCAGATAATAAACAAGAAATATTATATTAGTTTATGAAAACTCTTAAGAATTTTGACTGCTGATGCCATAAACTCAAAGGCGAAGACCAAAACCAAAAAATTATATAATTATGTTGACGGAACTTTTTGAAAGCGTGAAATTATGCCGATTTTGACTAATGATAATGTAATGAAAGAAGTACTTGAACAATTCATTTTCTAATCAATCAATGAAAAATTTCGGCCAATAAGCGCAGCTCTATGAAAAAAAAGGATGCGACCAGTGTTTCGGGCGAAACCCGATTTTGCAGATCATTTGCAGATCAAATTGGGCGAAACTAGTTTCGGAGGGTTTCGGACTTATAGGGCGAAACTAAAATTCCTCTGGGCAAAGCGTTTCGGACTTTGGGGGAGGTTTAGGCCGAAACACTGGCCTGGACCTCCATTTCTCGTTAATTGGAATGATAAATACCCTTGATTGTAGTGTTGGGCGATTACTTATTGATTAGAATTAACAGCAATTATTTATGAATTTGTTAACAAATGTTAATTATCTCATTTTTGCGTCAGTGATGAACAATCCGAATTTCCGAAATTGAGACGAAATCCGATATAAGTCCGATATTCTGATTGGGAGATGTGGATTTAAATTAACAATTCGTTTCAATGTAAACTTCATTATGACGAATTCGTTCAAAAAAATTAGTTCCAAGAACAACTTCCTTAAAGAACAACTTCCTTAATCCGAATTAAATTCTTACATGCATTTCTTAAATTAATGTCTATTGACAATTGCTAAGATAATCTATAGTATATTCTTTAAAACCATACAACGGACTTTAAAGCGGGTCCGTATTGTTTCACCGACAATCACTTCACATTTCACAGGCAATTATTCATCGACAAGTTCATTTTACCGACAGTCTATTTCACCGAAGCTTATTTCACCGACAAGTTTTTTTTATAAATTACACTAACTTTAACTCTAGCTCTAACCTAATTCTAATGATATTGACCAGAATTAATTTGTCTGTAAAATGAGCTTCGGTGAAATAAACTGTCGGTGAAATGAACTTGTCGGTAATGTGGCGTCTACGAAGTGATTGTCGGTGAGTTTATAATTTACCGAAACTAACCTCTGAACAATTCTGACTGGCGGCACATGCTACGTAATTAAAATGCTAATAACTAAATTTGTTCGATAAATTATAAACTTTAGAGACTGCAGTCCAGTCTTCTTTTAGCAGCACTCATCTTATTTACTAGATATGAAAAAAATTTAATAGTGGCATTATAAAATTAAGTTATATCTTATGTTTGTATCAATCACGGATTTTGTCAATTATTAATCGACCTGGGTAATTCTTTAATTTCACCAATTAAAAACTTTACCGATATTTATTTTTATTTTTTGTAAGGTTAGTTCTTGATATTAGGTATATGTATCAAATACGAAAGTGAGAGAAAAACCAAAATATTATCAGTAACAATTGAATTATTAAAGTGATAAATTTTGAGATTCTGGTCCAGTCAATTAGGATTTTGGTGAATCCTGACGCGGAGTTTTGGGAATAATTAGCTTCAAACATTTAGGATTGGTTATAAACTTTGGGCTGTTACGGACATTTCGGAATTAACGGATATTTCGGAAAATTAAATACCGGGCGAAACCAATATCGCCCTATTTCGGATTCGGATTTGGCAAAATAGTTTGGTTTCGCCTGAAACACTAGTGTCCGATCGATGCGAATTATGCAATTTCTTATTTAGATTTTGTCAATTGAGAAATCTTCGGAATATTTCGGACTTTCTGCATTGGAAGTTTCGGAATTTAACTTGTCAATCACCTCTTCCACCAATCATATTTCAACCACGCGCATTTTATGCCTTTTCCCTTTATTATGTGATGCGAAAATTTGGAAAATTATGCGCATATTAAGTTTTTGCATAATCCTAACCATTGATTTGGCGCGTCACTAACTGGCACCGATATAACAATAATTACGGGACTTTATCAATTTTACGAAAATAAAGTCACTTTGTGCTGTAAGTAGTGATAGACACCGCGCGTGATCTGCGCGTGATGCGCGGGATTTTTTTGGATCCCGCGCGGGTATAATTCGGGCAGTGTAACAAATCTGACCGGTTCTTAAATATTCCGGGGTCGAGGTAAAATTTCGATCCATTTCCGTAAGATTCCGAAACATGAAAAACGAATCTCGCGCGGGATTTTTCTGATTGCCCATCACTAGCTGTAAGTAATTCTATGTTTCTACCATTTAGCTAGTCTTGAGTTTCGTTTAAAACGCCTCTTATAGTGGACTAGATAAAAACAACTGTTTAACTGGTGAAGTCATTGATACGATTTTGCCAACTTTTTGGGCTTTAGCATAAAAACTTTGGAACATAGTGGGTATCTATATCTTTTATAAGCGTTATTTTTTTAGTTAAGCAACTACATAACTAATATGATTCATATATGAAAGTTTAAGTTACATGTTTTCGACGTTGGTGGTCAAAAGTCTATAAGATCTTACTGGAGAAATTATTTTGCAAAAAACAGATGGCGTAATATGGGTTGTAGATAGTGTTGATATGATGCGATTAGATTGTAAGAAGGAATTGTAAGCGTTATTACTAGAAGAGTAAAATTTATCTTTATTGGCGATGTATCGAAATAAATAGTGCTTGGCTGTGCCTCGTTACTAAGGGTTTTTTGAGAAATCTAATCAGGAGTTTAAATTTATATCGCAGTATTTCATATCTATTACAAACATTAACATATTATCAGACTGATCGAGTGGTCTATAACAATGTAAATATGGCAAGAACACCCTATAAGAAAAATGTACTGTAATTGTACGGGTTGGCGTGGAATGGCACGGGTTTCGGTAGCACGGATTAAGCCCGAACCTTGTACATAAGAGGCTCGAATTGGCACAGATTTTTGGCTCGTGTTGGACCGTATACCAGTGCCAATTGGACCGTTAATGACTCGGGTTTTGCAACGCTTTACTAGTCCAATTAGCACGGGTTTTGGCACAGGCGTGCGTAAATTCACGTACCACTAAATTTCAAATATACATACTAAAACATAAATTTTATCTATAATCATTAATATAGTGCATATTTAAATATTAAAGTAATTGCACTTGTGTAAAATTTGTAAGGAATTTTTTTCGTTAAGATGCCCAGAACAATTTTATCGGTGAAATTTTGAGATATTGCATTTTTTTAAAAAAAAACCATTTACTGAGCCTTTGCTCTTGAGACACGTGCATATACGTATAATTTAATACGTGCCATTCAGTATGACGTGTCAAAACATACCACCACTTTACCGTAATGTCCGTAAAATCAGCCTCTACGTGTCACACACTCGTACCATTTTGTACATTCCCGAGCCACAACCCGGACCACTTTCTTATAGGGACATTG
Organism: Dentiscutata erythropus; assembly: GCA_910591965.1. NCBI lineage: Eukaryota > Fungi > Glomeromycota > Glomeromycetes > Diversisporales > Gigasporaceae > Dentiscutata > Dentiscutata erythropus. The sequence continues at coordinate 8,780 of CAJVPY010000573.1, read as the reverse complement.
ATTGCAGAGAAAGCAATAACCCGATTGGAAGAACACGATTTGTTTAGAAATAAATTGTACTTGTTTAAATAAATATTATAAAGTATATAAATAGGATCTGGCTACACTTTTGATCTTTTCACTCTTTTGACTTTTGGAGTGAAATTAATATCCTGGATTCAGCATCATTAACCCTATAAGAAAAGTGGTCCAGGATCGCACGGAAAAACAGTGTATAGGCACGTGTTCGAGTGGCACGGGCTATGGGCCGGGTTTGCACTGCATGGTTCGAGTTGGCACGGAATCGGTGGACCGTGTTGATCCGTATACCCGTGCCAATTTAACGTGAAATCACGTAAATCATACGTGCCTTTTGCAGCAGTTTACTAAGCCAATTGACACGGAGCTGATGGCACGTGAATGGAACGGGTAAGTAAACATAAATTTACGGTCCACTTTCCAATAGACATTTTATTAGAATAATAGTTAGAGTATGTATATATCTGGAAACTACAGTAACTGCAAATATGTAAAATCTTGCAAGGAATCTTTTTCCTTAAGATATCCAGAGCAGGTTTACTTGCGAGTTTTTGAGATAATGCAATTTTTTTAAAAAAAAATCGGTTGTGATCCTTCGCTCTTATTGTACTCCGTGAAATGAGTCAGCACGTGATACTTTTAACACGTGCCATTCCGTGGACGTGATATAACGTGCTACCTATTACTGTAATGTCCGTGTCATTTTTAACCGTGCCATTCCGTAAAACGTGCCATTATAGGGCTGGTAGTTTGTATATTCAAATAATCTCTTGCGATTAAGCTTAGAATGGGGTATTCTTCTTAAGGTAAAAAATTTTTATTATCGCTCATGATTGGAAAGATTTTCTTTATATTAATTTTTTTATCAGTAAATAATCAAGACAGGATCGGACTATTACGGACCGAGGACAAAGAATCATTGAATCTTCGGTTTTTTACCGCCGGTCTCGAAGATCCAACCCTATTTAGATTGTTAATTTATCACTTCAATTTTTTTTTTCGATCTTGTGAAAATATGTGTAATAATCATTAAATGGTATATAGTAATGATAAAGGCGTTGTTCAAGCACCAATTGCGATCAACGTTTTTAAGTTATTGTAATTGTTTGAGCATCACATCAAGGAAGATGCGTGAAAATAATACGTATTACTCATACTCTTACTATGTACGTACATACTATTGATATTCAATATTTCCCTAATTAAAAATCCTGCTATATGTGAATGACGCCAAGGGAAATGGGACGTTGATTATCATTGATTACCGTTACTTAAATAAACAATATACCAAATGTCCCCTTGGTGTCACTCATATGAATGCTGCCAAGGGAAAAGGGCTACTTTAAATTTTATTAAATTATTTTTTACTTGATTAAAATTGATAATTTTTTTATTTGAATTCTACAAATTTATAAAATTCAAGTAAAAAAAATTATTATCAATTTTAATCGAGTAAAAAAAAATTTAATAAAATTTAAAGTAGCCCTTTTTCCTTGGCAGCACTCACCAAAATCACTAGCTAATCACATCGAGCGTGCTGTTTGGGAACACCACTTCTACTATTATCAAATTTCTAATAATAAAAAAATTTTTTTTTAATATTTCAGCCAAGATTTCTCAATATCAGTCGAGTAAGTATAGTTTTAAATATCAAAAATGAACAGGATATTATTGAGATACGTGCGCTCATAGTCTGCAAAAAGATTAAGTGAAGAAAACCAAAAATTTTATTTTTACTTAGTCAAACAACTATAAGATTTAATAAACTAGTATATGTTATACTAGAGAATTAGTATATGCAAAGGAATCCTTGAAATTGTTGTATTTTAAAAGCAATTCGTAAATAAATAACGAATTTAACAAATTTCTGCGTCAGGTGGTCACAATAATTTGAAAAGCGCGATAAAAAAAAAGGGCGTTTCTCAAGCGCCTCAATCAATGGGTCAAAGTATGTCGAAAATATGTTGGGAATTAAATTTTAATTAGCGGAAAGTATTTTTAATCGATCAATCGAGCTTGTCATTAAGATAAGTAAGACATAAGAAAAAATTTTAAATAGTAAAAAAAATATAATCAAAAACCTTTTGTCCTGAACCACCTTTTTCCTTTTGCGTTGACATATTAAAGTATTGCTCAAGCGTTTTCATACTTTTTATTATGGATTTTCATTATGACACTCAGTTTTTGTAAAATTTTCGATAATCCTCTCAAGTAATTATTGAGATCTTTATTTTGATCATTGAGCATTACTGCAATTGTTAGAAAATCACAGTAATTGGGGTTCAAAATTAACAAATAAGTGGCGCATTTCGAAAATATGTAAATAGATGTTGAATTATAAATTGGAAATTGTCATTCGTATTATTGACAATGGTATCAATGGTATGACAATGGCCAAAATCACATCATAATATGAGTGCCGCCAAGAGAAAACCTTCAAATCTTATTAGATAAGATTTGCAGGTTTCTCTTGGCGGTACTCATATTTGTGCACATATGGGCGGGAATTTTTAGTAGAGTGCTGTGACTATATAAATTAGGTGATTATACTCATAAAACTGATAAGTAACGGATCAATTTGATAAGTAATGGATCATTTTGGATCATTCTGGGTTATTTTTAGCTAATCTGTTCGGTATACTGCTCATAAAAACTGATAAGTATCTGATAAGTAACTCATAAGCAGTTTTACAATCACCAATAAATAATCACTTTTAATATTAGTAATCACACTGTATCATATATATTATTGGCTCAAACCCTATTAATCTCATCATTCAACTTAAATAATCACAAACTAATCACAAAATTGAAGATTTCCGCCTATATGACTATTTCGATCACTATGAAATCGCATCTAGACTGATGCTTGAGAACACCCAAAAACTAGTAGGTTATAAGGTGGAGGGAGGTATTCTGGCGGAGTTAAAATTTATCAAAATTTTGCTTATAGTAAACCTTTATTAAAATATTACTTGTTTCAAAATAACATAATTCTCTATATATTTGATTCGCAAAAATACCGTTCCTTATGGGATGAAATATATATATTAGGGTTCTAAAAACTATACTACTGTCGAAATATAAGGCTATTGGGTAAAAATTTAGCAGTCCACTATTACTGCCCAACCAGATTATAAGATCAACTCAACATAATATTAAAAAAAAAAACGGAAATTAGTGTTCAATCATTTAATAAAATTTTTCAACATTATTTAAGACACGTAATTCAAAGAGAGCTAATATTTATTTAGCTGAATACAACCATAATTTTAATGTTAATAATTCTTTTGCTAAATTAATTATTAGCTCACTTCAAATTACGCGTCTCGAATAACGGTTATGGAAGTTCTTCGCGTAGATATGGTACTGTATTATTTTAAAGACAATATTTAGGCAAGTTGAAATCAACGTTGTGAATTAATTTTTTTTCATCCCATTAGGAACAGGAACAGTATTTTTGCCAAGTTGACTTGTGTTTGCATAATCTTTATTAGTGCGAAATAACTTCAATGGTCAGCGGATCGATGGATCGACATAAATTAACGAATGATAATCGGCCGCAGTATTATCGCTTCCTGTTAAAGAATATTTGTATGATTATTTGCAATCCATTGATCGGAATTGAATGTTTTATGCACCATTCGATTTGTCTTGGTAAGACAAATCGAATGGTATAAGAATCATTGATTTTCGATTGATGAATCGTGTGTAAACTTTAATATAAGTTGATGTGCCACTTTCCACCTCCGCCAAATTACCTTATATTGTAAAATCATTTAGCACATGCTAATGGTCTAACATCCTGTACGGTGGGATGTTCGTTAAATCAAAACTATTTACAGTCCCTTATCAAATTGGTATAATAGATTTTTTTAATATAATTGGCCAATTTGTTATGTATTGTGCTGTGCCACGTTTTGAGGGTTATTAATTGTGCCAGTGAGAACCCGTACCAATTAAATCGTACGTACGTACGTACATATGTTTTGCTGGTGGCACTGACATATTAGAAAATTTTATTATGTTTTTCTTAGAATCGCGGTGAATATTCTAAATTTTGAAAAGTTAAATACATAAACACTATAAAAAAATTAAATTTACTATTTGTATAATAATATTTTGAATAATAATTGTTTGAAAAAGTGTCATTTTATACGCAAAAAAATTTTTTACACAAAAAATAAACAAAATAACACTTTTTTACACAATAGCTTTTTTAATATAGGGAACTAACACTTATCACCTGAATATATCCCCACCCATGTAATACCAAACTATTTATAGAAAAAATACAAGTTCTAAACTAGCCAATAATATATTATTGGCTAGTTTAGAACTTGTAATTGTTCTATAAATAGTTTGGTATTACATGGGTGGGGATATATTCAGGTGATAAGTGTCAGTTCCCTTAGACAAAAATTAAACATTTTGTTTTTATAGGGCATTCAATGCATTATCATTGGCACTTTAAATGCTTGTATCAAAAATTTTAATATTTAAGATATTACACGAGTTATTCACAAATTTTAGCACTTTTAGGTTATATAAATGTATACAGAATACCATAAAAATTAGTTTTAAAATTATTATTTTTATGGTCGAAAGATTAATGCAGAAGAGTTAGATTTTAAAGATTTATCATTTTCATATAGTAATTTCACTCGTGTAGTATAAGGGAACTGGCACTTATCACCTGAATATATCCTCACCCATGTAATACCAAACTATTTATAGAACAATTACAAATTCTAAACTAGTCAATAATATATTATTGACTAGTTTAGATCTTGTAATTGTTCTATAAATAGTTTGGTATTACATGGGTGTGGATATATTCAGGTGATAAGTGTCAGTTCCCTAATCATACGTATTAAAAAAAACTGTTTCTAATTGTTTTAAGATCAATATTTGTAACAATTAGTCGATCAAACACCCATCTTGTACGATGCATGAAGTCTAAAACCAATCACTTTATACAGAACAAAGGCCAACTGATTCATTGAGTTAAGCTAAATATATGCTTATTTCAGTATGCATAGAACAGTATATAGTTGCTAATGATTACATACTATTTTTGGCGTATTATTTCTTGCAAAATTTCTAAATCCTTCACAGATCGATAATTAAGACTTTATTGAAATAGATAATTTTAAGACTTTATTGGTCAATAATTTAAGACATTATTGAGATCGATAATTTAATTACTTTCGATGTGCTACTACGTAGTTTACACATTGTCTCCAACCAAAGAGATTAAAGGATTATTTATAGTAGCAGATAATAATTGAGTTTTTGTATAACCTTTGTAACAAATAAATAAAACCATATGGACTGATTTTACGCACATAAAGTATACTATACTGGGCAATTTAAATTGGCACGCGCCGCGTATCAGTCGATCATTACTGTATTCGACAATTTGCTCATTTCTCAAATCATTTGGCCCAGGTAATAATAATAAGTTTAAAACCAAAACCGCTTCATTGACAATCATTCACTTAGCCATCACATAGGGTTAGGATTAGCGTTTTATTAGTTGCAGGTATGTACATACTAATACGTACAGTATAACCTCAATATAACGATAACGAAGATTATTCTAATTTTTATGTTTAAATTAGCCCCGATATAACGAAACTACTAATAAAGTTTTGATATAACGAAACAAAACCTCCAGCTCCAGAGCTTCTTTATATCGAGGTTATACTTAGTGATGTGAAATTTCCCAAAATGTCATAATTCTACCGGTAGATCTACTAGTCGAATTCTGATTGGTCAATCAGGCAAAAATGATTTTATGCTTCGAAACGAAAATACAGTAACGGTAAGTTTTAAGACTTTATACCTTACAGCCTCATTAGTTCGTATTTGATTTGATTTTTAAAATATGAACGCATGACAATTACATCTTAATATACGTATTAATTACTAATAACGCCTCTAATCATAACAACGTTAGAGGGTGTTCTCAAGTGCTTCTCTCAATAGATCGGAGAATTATTTAGATTGTGGCTTTGCGAGCTTTTCATACAGTTTCTTTTTTTTCTTATTATATACATTATAATTACTAATTTTTTTTCTTGCTCGTGAATTTGAAGTGCTTTTCAAGCATATAAATTAAGCCTATTCTTTTTTTAATCTTATTACCGTATTTGTCAAACGGGTATTCCCTAGTTCGTTTTAGTACCCTGGGTACACGTGTGGGGGGTATATTGAATATGTTTTATTATGTTTCCCGGGTACAGAAGCATGATAATATCATACTTAGGTACCCGGGTATAAGTCAAAAATTGGCTGTCAAAATCGTTACAGGGTACATTGCACGGGGTCTACATGTTGGGTAAATACGGTGAGTTCTTAATTACTTTCATTATATCAGAGGTATCATGCTATCGTGCTAGCCTTGTGTTAATGCTTAATTTTGCATAAAAGTCCATATCACGCGGATATTAACTAGGTATCAGGAGCTGATAGATGTCCGAAGCAACAATCTGATTGGGTATCACGTGTTTTGTTGTTTTTTGCAGAAATATACAGTGTAACCTAATCTGAAAAATTGATTGGGTGCTGTCAACGGACATTGCATGGTTTGGAGTAAACATAAAGTCCTCGCTACGCTTCGGACAATAATTACTATTTAAAATTTCAAAATCTTTAACCATAAATAACTTTTGATTCGCTGGTCTGTTTTGGATGATTTTACTATCAAAATGACCGTCTCATTGACACGGTCATTTTTATAGTAAAATCACCCAAAACGGACCAGCGAATCAAAAGTTATTTGTGGTTAAAGATTTTGAAATTTTAAATAGTAATTCTTAATATCCGGATCTTCTTTAGTATACTTGGGCAATATAGAAATATTATAAGATTATAATATAAAAAAAAACCTTAACCCTAACTCTAATCTAACTCTAATTTAAACTATAAACTATATATTTTTATATATTATAATCTTATAATAATTCTATATTGCCCAGCTATACTAAAGATCAACCAAAAAGAACTTTTCTTATTAATTAGCATCTGACCCGTGTCTTACCACGGGAATTTGTAAAATTTCATAGGATTCTAGGATGGAATTTGTAAATTTGCATATTTTACTATGAATGATGCGAGCTTGAATAGCTTAGCCGTCATTATATTCATGCACCAAATTAATGCTGTGGATATAAAGAAATATAAGCTTGAATAGGTTATTATACTCATACACCTGCTCCAAAGCAGGAGACATGGATTGGTATCAGAGAATAAATCAATCAACGTTAAATTGAATGAATCTAATAATAAAAAAGTCACTGATCACAATATATATTAACAAATGGAAATTTTTCTCGGCTTATCTCACATATACCACACATGTAATCTATTCTAGCATTTTCCATTTTCTTATTTTTTAGCCGACCTGCTTCGAGCAGGTGGTAAACCACCGGCTGATATTGCCTCTCAATTATTCTGATACCTGGCATAATTTTATTTGAGAAAATATAATCATTTGTTTCGAATTACTTAGCTAAATTACTCGCAATGTATTCTGCGGACTTCAAGTCTTAATTGAATTTACTTCCAGATCCTTTGGCCAGCCAGTATTTATCCAACAACACGATGATTTTCATACAGTAGTATGCCCTATAAAAAATGGTGCACGGAATTTATGATCAAACACGGGTACGTGACAGCACGAGAGTATACAGAACTATATGGTATATAACACGGGATGATGCACGGGAAAACGTGCACTGGACACGTAAAAAGGCGCGAATTCCGTGCAACAGTGCACGTAATAGCATGCTTTTTTACGTGCTTTCTAGTGCAATTTCCGTAAAGTTACGTATGTAGCCGTTTATTATTTCGTGGACATGGTGCAATTACGTGTTCGTCGATTTTGCGTGTACGCAGATTTCGTGCAACTGATCTGATTTCCGTGCTTTTGGACGTGCTATATTTCGTGCAGTCACGTGTAAAAATTTCTTATAGGGATGGTAATCCTATCATTACATTCACTAACGCGAACTAAATTGAATTAACGAATAGTTTGAATAATTCTATTACTAGTATACTCAGTACCTAAATTAATGTGAATATGTCTCTTAGATTAAATTATACATCGTAAATTAACGAACGAATCACTATGAGATGCTCAGTTACGTAGCATTACTCTGTCCAATATTCCTCTTGTATAGATAAAATCCGGATATCCAGCTAGATCTCAATTTAATTTTATATATAATCCGGTTTTAAATTATCTAGATCGGATCTTATCATTTTCCCGACAATGTAAAAATCCTGGCAAGTTAGCCCGCATTAGAGTTAGTTCTGGTCAATTTTTGTCGGGATTTTATTTTTAGAGAAAGCGGTTGTCGGTAAAATGATAGAGACCCATCTAGATGCTAGGGATGGGGGCACAGGGCACGAGGCATGCCTTTTGGGCATGCCCCCTGGGCATGCCTGGAGGCATGCCCTCAGGCCAAAAGGCATGCCTCTGTCATGTGCCAAATACAACACGTTGATTGGCTATCAGCTATACAACCAATAAGGGTGCACAAATTTTAGATCACACTAGTTCAGTTTTTAATATAAATATAATTTACATCTTCGCTACATATATACATACATACTGTACCTGCTTTATTTGATTAGTAACTTTTTAAAGAGATTATACTTTATTGGGATTAACCTTACATATTTGAATTGAATATCTCATGCATAAGTATTATGATAATATATCAAGCACCAAAAAGACTAAAAAATAATAACGA
>CAJVPY010000572.1:0-25594 GCA_910591965.1 Dentiscutata erythropus | reverse complement strand
CTTTAAACAAAAATAACTTAATGAAACCTTGACCAAATTTAACAAAAATTTTTTAAAATAATTTTTACAAACTTGTAAAATTAATTTAAAAAAAATTTTATTAAATTTGATTAAGTTTTTGTTAAGTTATTCTTGTTTAAAGTTTTTAAAAAACTTATTAAAAAAAATTTGCTTGGTTTTTATTAACTCAACCCCATATTATAATTTAAAATACTATTATTAAAAAATCAATTGCAAAAAAACCTTTGACTATAAAAAAAAATTTTTTTGTAATTAAATTTTGATTGGTTTAAAATTCTTTATAATAAAACATACAATATAATGTATAATATATATAAAAATAAAGTTAACTAAAAATTATTTAAAAAACTATTATTAATTTTTCTCTTTTATATATTTTGTTTTTTTTTTGTTATTTTTATTTGTATATGTTGTAAATTATAATAGATTCGGAATCCACTTAGATTAGAACGGAATAATTATACTAAAAATTCCAACCCTTAACCTTAAAAATTCCGAATCAACTTAAATTTTGTTTCCATTTACGACATATATACACTTAAATTTATTATAATCTGTTTGGGCAATTTAATACCAATCATATTGATATTTTATAAAAAAGAACTATTTTTTAACAAAAAAGAGATTAAATAGGAAAAAACAAATCAAAGAAGCTTTAGACGGCAAAACATTTATTAGATTGATAATAACATTTAATAAGAATTTTCCGTCAGGTTAACATCTAATGTGAAAGTAATAATACGAAATTACCTACATATATGCTCAAACATTTAATTATTTCTGCAGTAAACAAATAATATCGACGATGATATGCGTACCCATGCTCAAGTATTTGATATTAAATACTGTATGTAGTTTAATTAGATGATACGATATCTTTATTTCTATCCAAATTGTTATAAATCTTTTTTTTTACAGAAGGATAAGTATATTATAACTATAGGAGCAGACTTATTGTCATATTTGACCGTTTTTTTAGATAAATCGTAACTAACTTGGTAGTAACTAATGACGCAAATATATCTATTAATCAAAGTATACTAAAACATATTCACTGCAGTGATGTTAGACAATAACGGATAATACAATTTGAAGTTATGATTTGTGTTCATATTACATTAACATAACTATGCGTATGTTCACCTTGTATTGTTTCATTGGTGGACACTAATGTTTATTTGGTAAGAATACGATTACTAAATTGTAAATTAGCTATACATCATAATAATGGTGGATCTTATATATATATACATATATACATTGACGTTCAAAAAAAAAAAAAAACCAAAATCATTTCTCTCCCTTAAAAAAAAAAAAATAAATAAAAAAAAAAAAATTGAATGATTTATAGCCCTTCTTTTTTTTTTTTTTTATTTGTTTTTTTTTTTATTTTTATTTTATTTTTTTTAACTTTCATTATCTTATCCCCCTTTAAATAAATTAACGTTAATAATTATTTAAAATTCAATTTTGTATAAATTCTTTTCACATCTTCCGCAACCGTGTGTAATATATACATCACATTCCTATTCCCGTTGAAGCACAATCATATAATATTTTAAAAACTCACGATGGTGGACAGAGACGAACTCAGATTTGTTGCCAAGGTCATTAAAAGAAGGTCACGTCGTTCGTCGGTTGTATTGGACAAAGATCCAGTAGCCTCATTATATTTAATCAATGACCAACCTTCCACCATAGTTGAAGAGCCTCTTTCATGTCTATCAACTTCTATCACCAATAGTAATGTTCATAATATCACACGAAATGATGCTTATCCTTGCCATCCACTAAACAATAACCATCCTCGCTCTGCCTATACATATTCACATCCTCGGAGAGTTAGAGCACATACATTTGCAAGTGTTGGATCAGTTGATACTTTCTTTTTTGATTCAACACAACCACCTTTAGAAGTGTTTATACTGCCAATTGACAAATCTGGTGGTAAACTTTCACTTATTACAAAATCCATCGCAGAACGAGGTGAGCAAAATAGGTCTCAATATAGTATATGTGGTAGAGAGTTATCGATAAATAGAAGAATAAGTGTTCCACAATTGGTTTTTTTTTGGGAAACCGTTTTTCTTATCGGAACAAGGTCTGCCAGAAGGTACGCTGGATGGGGTCACTAAACTTACTAGACTTATAGGTTTTGTAATATATAAATTTTAAATTTGTGCCACATTGACCGTTCTGAGTTGAAGGGTATTGGATTTTGACTAAGTGCATTAATCGAAAGAATGGTTATTACTAATTAGTATTGAGAGTCTAGTTAGATATTGGTTATAACGATCACTTGCTTATTTGTTTACAAGGAAACGATAACGAAGACAAATATGGAAAGAGCAAAAATTTCTTTATTACATTATTTGTATTTTTCCCCTTTCTACATTTTTATTTACGCCACCTGCGTAACCCACGTGAATTATCTTAAAATAATAATTCTGTATAATCTAATCTTTTTATATGACAATTAGTTGTTATTTAAATAATTATAAATTTAATTATACATTTAATTATAAATTTAATTAAAATGATATGAATATACGGATACTTCCATAACAGATAATAAGGTTAAATTCTGTACAAATTATAGTCATTTAATGACAAAATTGGATTATGATAAATCAGAACTTTAAGATACATTGCCATCTACAGTATCAAAAAAATAAAACTAACGAAATAAGAAATTCTTACCCTGCTTAAATGAAATATATATAAATGTCACCTTAATAAACAAAGTCAATTGGGTGTCACCTATATTTCATCCAATACTTTATGTTGGATCAGTTTATGGATAGAGTTAGGGTCAATGCTACTGTATATCCAATCATTTTTAATGCTTCAAGCTTAGCCTGTCGTTTTTTCGTATCTTTCATTTTCGTTCGAGGATTAGCAACGTCACGTGATATATCATGCGTTTTTAATTAGCGCCTATGGTGCTAAACACCATAAGTGCTATTTCTCAAAAACATACTAAGTAAATGGAATCGGGTACACTAAGTAAAAATGTTCAGGACCCATGAAAACCTTACAGGAACCTTATATCTAATTTACATTATATTATATAAAACTCCTCCTTTATTCTAAAACTGCACCCTAACCCTAAATTTTATTAATAAAAATTATATATGGTGTTCAACACCATAGGTGCATTGTTTAATTAATGTGCAATTTTGTTTACAGAAATAGGGGTGCTAACAAATACCGTAAAATAAATTGTTATGTCAATATAAAATTATAGATTTTTCTTGTGCTTTATCGCTTCTGTATCTTCCCTTCCGAAATATTGGTAATGTATATTAATTATTATTTTTGGTTTAGCTTGTGATAGAAAGAATATTCTTGCCGATCTTTATATAACATTTTATTCAAAACATTCTTATGCAAGCTTATCATGTTTATATATTTTTATCGAAGCTTTTGTATAAAAAATAATGATGTGTTAGAAGGAATTGAGTATCTTTTTGTTAATTATCAAGCTTTTGACTCATTTTTGTAATTAATATTTGTAGAGAATCATACGAAATATGGTATATACGCCACTCTGATTATAACTACATCTGTCTTTAACGACATTTAATATGAAAATGCTTCTGGGTAAACTGGCATCTAGATATACGAGTGTCAATGTAACCAGAGTGACGTGTGTATACTAAGGTACTTCTCACTTCGTATACAATCACTTCGCAAAAGACTTAGTTCACAAGATTATTTACAGACAATTCACACAGGTTTCTTTCATATATAGTTTATTTCACTGAAAGCTTATTTCGTATAGTTTTATTTCATTTTACAAAGTAATTCTAATCACTTTATTATTAAATTAGTGCAATTTATAAGAAAAAGACTTGTATTTAAAAAATGAGCTGCTTTATGAAATAAACTATCAATAAATGAACTGTTAATGAAATAAATTATTTTATGAATGAGCTTATCTGTGAATTGCACTATGATTCGAACCGCTTAAAATTTTTGTCTCGGCTAAGCCGTTAAATTTTTATTGGCTTAGCCGCTTAGTAATGTAGTAAATGTACGAATAAATTAAATTTTATTAAGCTTAGATTAACAAATAACTAGCATACTAAATTTGTTAATTTAGAAATTATACAGAGGAGTAAAATAATTGATAAAAAATAATTTCATATTTAACAATATTGATTATTATGATTAGCCGGCTGATAAAACTATCAGCCAACTAAGAGCTAAGTGGCTGGCTAAATCTCTATATTGCTATCAGGAATAGTATTTTTTGCTATATACCGTATATTTAGAAACGGCATGACATTGTAAAATCTGCATTCATCACATGATAATGCAGCAAAGCCGAATTTACATTTTAAAAAAATGACCAAGTTTAAAAAAATGCACCACGACTTAAATTTGAACGATATCTTAAGTATGAATGATGTTTAGAAAGATTAGAATTCTAAAAGTCGGTAGAATTCGAAAATGCACTTTATTTACCAAGAAATTTTTGGGGAGCAGTATTTTTTTAATTTAAAATACAGAAATAACGATTACTGTATAAAATTTTTTTAGCATGCAAGTTCGATTGGCTGTAGTATTATCATGAATGGTCGACAAAATCTTTTTTCACGGTGATAACAAGGAGATAAATATCTTACGTTTATATAAATTACATCACATTATAAGTTTATTTGTACTTAAAAAAAAAAAGGTTGCTTAATTTCAACAGCAGCAACATAATTATAATGCAAACGGCTTTTGTAACCAACCAGCTTATATAGACGATTTGGGTTAAAAGAATTAAAATTATGTTTACGTATAAAACTTAAATAATTAAAATAATAATTATAAGCATAAAGATATCTTTAAAGCAATTAACTCAATAATCTAAATGCCAATATAAAATAATTAATAAATTTGGTTAATTATAAATACTGTAAGTTTAATATATTACTTACCAAGAGGAGCTTCAACAGAACCGACAGGTTTACTTGGTAAATTTGCTAATATAGCATAGTTAATTTTAAATAAATAAATTAATAAATAGTATAGTATAATTTTTAAAAAAATACCTTTAATTACGCTTGATATTCTTTTAGTATTTATTATTTTGCTGGTGTACATAGAATCTGGATGTTTTGGTGAGATAACCGGCAATTCTTTGATTATTTTATCAGCATCTAATAATTGCTTTTTAATTGCATTATCTGAATATTGCCATTTAGAAAGTTCAAAGTAAATGTAACTAGCAGTAGGCCGACTTTGTGGATCTAAATCCATGCATTGCTTAGCTAATTCAATATAGCATTCAGGAGTCCCAGGTGCAAATTCAGGTCGCAAACCTTTGCATATATCTAATGAAAGACTAAGATCAAATGGGCGACCATCAAAAGGTCTTTGTCCAGTTGACATAATAACTCCGAAGCCATAAATATCTACAGCTGATGTAAACTTCTGTCCCAATAAAATTTCTGGTGCAACATACGGCAAGACTCCATAAATACCACCTTCTGAATCATTTTGATCTGTCTTTTTAGACATTCCTAGATCTGAGATGTAAGATTGCATAATTTTACTAATGCCTTCACCTTCTTCATCTTCTTCATTTTGTAAAATATTGCCACTGTGAAAATCTGCATGAATATACCCTGTTTTATGGATTTCATTTAAATCATATGAAATATTTTTAAGTAATTTTAATTTAATTTGCCAGGTAAGATCTCGAAATTTCATTCTTAAAAACTTATGAAGACATCCATTATCGGCATATTGAAATACCATTAAGTATTCATTTGTTTCCGTGTTTTGAGTTAATCCATATATTTTAAGATTACTACCGTGTAATCTACATTTCATATGATTGCCAAACTTTGTAAATTTATAGAAATGAATTAGTTTAATAAGTGTTTAATAAGTAGTACAATGATTTAACTTACCTCCTTCAAAAAATCATGAGGATTTCCCTTGGAACCAGATAAGGTCTTGAGTGCAACGGTGCTAGGTGGTTCACGCAATCTTAAACATTCATAAATATCATCTACATTTTTCTTAGTTTTATCTTTCGTATACCATCTAACCAGGTCGCAGAAATTACAGAGCTAAACCCTCCTTCGCCAATTTTTTAATATTATTTAGTCTATCAAATTGAAACCATTCAATCATATATTCATAAAAGGTAGATCTAAGTTGAAGCCCCTTCATGCAATTATCAATATCCTTATTTCCACTTGTCCACCCTCGAATTGTTATGTCTGGATCACATGTCTGACACCATGCTTCCTGTGTGTTATATTCATTACAATATGCACATTTTCCATGCGTTGAATCTCTTTATAATTATTAATTGTATAAATGTATTAAGTTATCATGTACAATACTCTTAAATTTGAATGCAAATAATTTTTTATACTCACCGACTAATTAACACGGATAATAGATTAATAGTAAATATTCATGGACTTTAATAGCTTATTTTAAATACTTTGATTAATATATACTCACTCCCTAAATTAAGGCGATTAAAATAGTAAATATTTATAAACTTTAATAGCTTATTTTAACACTTGGATTAATAAATGTTCTTTATACTCACTCTCTAAAAAAAATTTTAGTATACATAAATAGCTTATTTTAAATACTTATATCAATAAATATTCTTTATACTTACATACTAAATTAACGCGAATAAAACAAATTAAGTAGTAAATATGAACTTGAATAGTCTATTTTATACTAAATTAACGCGAATAAATAAAATTAAATAATAAGATTCATGAACTTAAATAGCCTATTTAAATTTTAGGATTAATAAATGATCTTTATACTCACTTGCTAAAATTAGCGCGAATAAAATAAAATTAAATAGTAAATATTCATGAATTGAATAGCTTATTTTAAATAGTTTGATCAATTAATGTTCCTTATACTCACACACTAAATTTACGTGAATAAAATTATGAACTTTAATATTTTAAATACTAGATTAATAAATGTTCTTAATATTCACCCGCTAAATTAACACGATAAATAAAATTAAATAGTAAATATTCGTGAATTGAATAGCTTATTTTAAATATTTATATTAGTAAATATTTATATTAGTAAATATTCATAATACTCACCTGCTAAATTTCACGAATAAAATAAAATTAAATGGTAAATATACATGAACTTGAATAGTTTATTTAAATATTTGGTTAATAAATGTTTTTTTATACTCACAAACTAAATTAACGCGGATAAGATAAAATCAATGAGTTGGATAACTCATTTTTAAATACTTAGGTTAATAAAAGTTCTTTATGCTCACAGACTAAATTAATGCGAATAAATAAAATCAAATAATAAACGTTTATGAACTTGAATAGCTTATTTTAAATTCTTGAATTAATAAATGTTCTTTAGTATACTCACAAACTAAATTAACAAGAATAAAATAAAATTAACCATAAATTTTTTTCATGAATCATTTATTTAAAATATTTAAACTAACAG
The DNA here is from genome assembly GCA_910591965.1 of Dentiscutata erythropus. Lineage (NCBI taxonomy): Eukaryota > Fungi > Glomeromycota > Glomeromycetes > Diversisporales > Gigasporaceae > Dentiscutata > Dentiscutata erythropus. The sequence goes on along the minus strand of CAJVPY010000572.1, from coordinate 18,106 downwards.
ATGTTCTTCACTTACGGACTAAATTAATGTGAATAAACCGATTTGAGCAGATTATTTAAATAGAAATGCCATTAACTATTGTAATCGAAATGATTTTTATTATTCATATAATTGATCATTATACTTACTTCCTGAATGATTAATAATTTAAATGTAAAATTCAAATATATTATATATTAATGATAAAATTAATAAATAGCATACTTTTCAATCCAATTATTGCATTTGTCTTTACTCTTTCCCACACCAATTCCGTATCTGTAACAAATAGCAGTTTTCCAAATTCCCATAGCATTACCAGCCTCAGCAGATTTTAGATAATGCATAAACGCTTTACGCTTATTTACTTCAACCCCAATTCCTAAATAATAACAATAACCAACTTGATACATTCCATTAGGATTATTCATCTCTGCAAATTTTTGATAATGAATAAATGCTTTACTCTCATCCTTTTTAACTCCAATTCCATATTCGTAACAATAACCAAGCCAGAATATTCCATCTGGATCATTTATATCAGCTAATTTTTGACAATCGATAAATTTCAGTTGATTGAAAGCATTAGGAATTTTAATAATTTCACCTGATGGGCTATTGTCTTTTGTAACTGACATTTTATATCCAAAATTTATATGCTGTATGAGAAGAATTAATTTCGTTGAAACGTTGAATGTAATCCCAAATCTATATTGAGTACTGTGCTTGTGTCGTACGTACGTATGTACAGTACGTACAGTACATATGAATGATTTCTTTGGCTTTGTATCACTGGTAATCCGTACACGTGATCGATTAAATAGACACTTCATGCAATAACGTCATTTGTTTACTAGCACTAAAAAATTAGCCTAAACTAACCTATAACCTAACCCTAACACACTAACCCTAACTTAGGCCGAACACTTAATCATGTGAAGTGATGACCACGAAAATATCACTGGATTCCTTTTTCTTGAAACTACCCACGACATACTGTGTTTTTTATTCTGCTATATAATAGTGAAGAAAACATATCCTCAATAAAAAATAGTCAAAATTACTTCGAAAAATTTAAGGGGATGTAAGGTTTGTGACGAATATCAACAACTTATAGAATCCTTAAATTTCATAGGGGCCAAGAAAATAGAATCCCTTAATTCAGAAGCCTCTTGAGTCCCTTGTGAGTTGAAAGGTATAAAATGATATAATTTTTGACGTTGTAAAAGTGGCAGAACCTCCGAATTAAAAATAATCTGCATATAGAATATCCAATAAAATTTACAAGGGTCTCAATAAACTGTTTTAATAATCATACGTTGTAATTCATCCCGTGATATGTATTTAAATTTTATTTGCTTTACTGCAATAGATCGTAAATTTTTTCAAAATAGTTGGTTGTTGAAATGTTTAATTGAAAATATGAGTTTTTATATTGTTAAAAGGCTATTGAATATGAAAAATATCAATTGCATCGAATTTCCGATTGAAAGCTTACTGATAGGTATCTACTTGTTTCTTTCTTTGGATTTAAAAAGGAAGGTATTGTACGTCATCTCACGACTCAGATATGCCATCGATATCATAAAAATTTTATGAACCTTTCAAAGTGTTACATCTTTCCGGTTAGATTGACTTTTATTGAATAAATCATTAATTTAAAGTTATACGACGTAATTGAAATGGTTTTGAATAGATTTGATGTCTGTAGATATGATCGCTATTTACAACATGTACTCCCTTGACAAAGTCACCAGTTTGAAGAGCTTTTCTATAATAAAACTTAGTAAATGTACAAAATCTTTTGCACTATAATAAAATTCAAATTCTTATTCTCAGATAAATTTTTTAATTGATATTACAATTATAGATTTGATAAAATATTTTCTTAAGTATTTTAATTAACGCTTATAAAAATTTAGAAAGCTTATTTATCGGATTAAAGTTTTTAGAAAAAATCAAAAGCTAAAGTAATTTATTAATCTATATCAATGAGATTCATAATAATATAAATCAATTAAAGTTTTTTTATAGTATATCTTAAAGATTTTCAAACTTGTGACTTTTTTCAGCGGTGTGTACTATTTTTTTTTGTTTAAAAAAAGAATCATTTTAAGTGGATAAACCTATATTCTATAAAACATATTATTTTCCCTACTTAATTCGACGACACCAGGGCGGCCCCTCAAAGTTCGGGTTGATGATCAATGTCACAGCCTCAGCATGCACCAGTAATGATAACGATAATAATAAAAATATATATAAGTTATATATATCGATGTTGAAGAAAACGAAAGCTTTATAACTTAATGCTTAGGTAGTGATGTCAATCATCAACCCGAACTTCGAGTGGGCCGCCCTGGCGTCGTCACTTGATTCCGACTTATTATTAAAGCTTTGAATAACGGTCACGTAGATGCATTGCTAGTTAGAAACTTAAATACCTATATTCAATCTAAATTTCACCATATGGGCTAATTTCTGATTATTGGGTCCTGAATAGAGTCACCAAATTTAGTTTAAACCCCTGTTTAATTTTTTTTGATTAGTCTGACGAATTCTTAGGGTGATTGTTTTATTTAATGAGGGTCTATTCTGGAAGATTCTGTAAGAAGGATTTAATGAATATGCATAAAACCCATTAGTTTATCATCCAATTATTAGCCGGCCTACTAAGACATGCTGTTTGACTTTGTTATTGTAAACCTTCCGTCTCAGTCATTCAGACAATTGTATTTAGTTTTTTTCATTTTTTATACTGATTCTGTTTCATCAATACGAACCCTATTATATTTCTGTAATATGTAGTTGCAAAAGTCCTTATTGTTATTGAAATTTACTCTAAACAATTCGATCATGCAACAATTGCGACAAAGATTTAACAAAAAGAAAAATGAAACGAAAACAAAAAAGACTAATGAAGATCAATCAGAAATTATCCGAGTTTTTTTCAACCCTATGAAAAAGTTTTACGGAAATTTAAATGATTTATACGGAACATATAGTATAATTCCGTATTATATATGGAATTTGCCGCAAAAGAATTAATGCATTTCTTTATAGATTCCACATCATTTCCCAGAGCATATTTCGTATATAAAATACGGAATTTACGGCGAATTACGTATGTAATACGGAATTATACTAAACATTCAGTATAACTCATTTAAATTTCCGTAAAACATTTTTCATAGGGTAAGCGAGATTGTTAGTATTTAAAGAGAATGTGTCATTGAATGCATTAACTTGAATTATATTCATTATAAAGTAAATATTAAAAGATCTTGTAGTTCAAGTTGACTGATAAAACAATGAACATATGTTTATAATTAATATGTTATGCGTCATTTATTGATTCCTGTTACTGTAATTCGGAATCGTTCCATGATCAACAAATGACCTACATAGGGATGGATCGGTCTTCGTAAAGACCGGCCGGACGGTAAAAGATTGGGGACCGAATAATTCTCAGTCTTCGGTCCTGTCCTGGTCCTGATTATGGTCTAACGATGACTAATACTACTGATAAAAAAGCCGATAAATATATAAAGAAAACAACGCAAACAATAACAACAACAACAACAACAACAACAACAATAATAATACTTTCATAATTCTCCTCCATCTTCCAATTTTTCTCAGTGTGATAAAATAAGTGTCGAATTCCAATTTCTAATGAGATAAATGTTGAGAACCTTAATAAAATTGCCGACCAAAAAATAAAAAAATACAAGAGCGATTCTATGTTTAAAGAGTTGGCAAATTGGATAGTTAAACATTCCTGTGCTCAATTTTTATATTAAATTAGCTTCACATATGAAATACATATTTATATTTACATTGCTGTATTTTTTATAACATAAATTTAATATGTACTGTATTTTTACAATATAATTTAATGTGCTATGTTTTTTAAATTTTTAAAAATTTGGCGGCTAATAAGTAAAATTTTGATGCTATGCATTGAAAAATCATAAGTCGTGAGACCGATTCTAGGACCGACCGGACTAATAAACATTATAAAAACGGTCTAATAGGGACTAGGACTAACCGGGACGGACCAATCCATCCCTAGACATACGTACAGTACGTCACTGCTGATGTTCATAAATAAAGCAAAAAAGCTTTATACTTTTCTTTTTTATGATAATTTCTGTTGGCATTAGTTATTTAAGATTGATACTTTGTCATTATGGTCACAAATTCTTTTTTTACATTTTCGATATCAATATTATTTTGTCGATGACTAATATATGCTAATGATTTTGCGGGACACTTAAAGATCACTGAACCCAGTGATCGACAATCGCACCCCGAAAATGTGTACCAGGTTCCGTTCTGGATGATCACGTGCTTGTCCGGAAATTCAATCAAACGATTTAAGTGATCATTAATGATATCAGTAGTTAATAAAATAAACTTTACTTATAATAACTAATCTTTTTCTTTATTAATTTGATTTATATTCGCTTCATTTTATTCTTATTTCGCTTTTTATTTTTTTCGTATATTACAATGCAAACTGATTCGTTAAACTTGGCTGATTTGCTGACTCCACTCCAAAAAATCCTTCCACCAAATAATACTTATAAAATAAAAAATTATACTGAACTTGAACCCATAATCACGTCTGAAAATGTGCATATTGGACAGCTTAATGTAGATTTATACGTAGATCTTAACAGCAAGGAGGGCGCTTTAAATTGGTTAGACGAATTTCAAGAGATATCAAAGACCACCATGCGGCTAACTAAAACCTTTTCTGTAAAAGGGAATAAAGTTATTTTCAGAGAGACTAGACATTGTATTCACAGTCATAAAGTGAAGCAAAAGAATAAAAATCGTAATGTCAAAAATCCTAATAGCCAACGAAATAGAGATACAAATTGTATGGCAACACTTGCCTTTAAATTAGAAACGTCTAATATTGAAAGTTCACATCCACTTGAAATTAACCTTCATTATATACATAATCACTTACCAAATTCAGCTGCATCACTTAGTTTTCGCTCAGTTAGTATGAAAACTCAAAAGAGTTATATAGATTTATTCAGTATGGAACATACGGTAGCTACAGCAAGGTATATATATGAAGATAAGTTACACTTATCTGCATCAAATGATGATGAGCTTGTACGTCTACTAGCTGATCGAGCAAATAATCCAGATGGAGGTTTTTTGTGGCACCTTTATAATCAATTTCGGCTTGCACAACTTGGTAACAAAAATGGGAATGAAATGTTTGAGCGACTACAGGAAATGGTTACTGAATATAACAATTCAAACAATGGAAAAGCAATTCTTCAGATTTATAATTCAATAAAAAATACTCCCTTTATTCTCTGCATTGTTACAGGTTTAATGAAAAGGATACATGAAAAAATTCGCCAGGCTGGGGAACTTTGTTATTTAGATGCATCCTCTTCATTTGATCCCTTAACACATCTATTACTCTCCTTTATACAAGTTGTTCTATCGGTGCTTTACCATTGGGAATATTTTTAACATCAGACGAAGCTGAAGTTACAATAGAAAATGCCCTTAATTTGCTTAAAACAATACTACCACATAATGCATTTTATGGGCGCAGGCCACAAGTTAGTCCTAGTGTAATTATAACTGATGATTCTAGCGCTGAACGAAATGCTTTAGAAATTTGTTGGCCAACATGTACTCAACTGCTATGCATTTTTCATGTTTTACAGGCTCTTTGGTGGTGGCTTCATGATTTAAAACATCAAATTCAAAAGAATGACCGAATTTCGATTATGCACTCCTTAAAAACTATTTTATATGCATCCACTATTCCTAAAATGGAAGAAGAATATTCCAAATTTAAGAAACAATACTTTACCAAATATAGGCTACTTGTATCACATTTTACGCTTCTTTGGAAATGACGGGCTTTCTGGGCATTATCATTTTGGAAAAACTTAATGCTACGTGGAAATCACACCAATAATTATGTAGAACGGAGCTTTGGGATTATTAAAGATATTATTTTTGGGAGAACTCAAGCATATAATGCTGTTCAGATATTTCAGTTTATTGTAACAAACATGGAACGCTTTTACGAACGATGAATTTTAGGAATTGCTAATCGGCATCCGGGCCATTTAGAATTGACAAAAAGGTTTCTCTGTCCCGGTTGGAGAGATGTAAATTAGAATGAAATTCATTATGATAATACTAACCATGTATATAATGTGCCAAGTGTAACAACTCTTGGCAAATTTTATATTGTCGATCTATCTATTGGTACCTGTACATGTTTAGCTGCTTTCGGAGGATCACCTTGTAAGCATCAAGCTGCTGTCGCCATTAAGTATCATGAAGAATCTTTTAACTTTATTCCTGCTCTATCGATTAACAATTGTATGGATTACCATTATATTGCATGTGGCAAGTAACTAAATATTAATTATAATTCTTTATTGTTATTATATCTAATGCTATTGGTAAATATTTATAAGGTTCTGTCACACAAGATTTCTCATTCTATGCATCTTTACGAGCACTTGCTATATCTGAAAATAATGATAATGATAATAGTCAAATTATTATGTGTGAAAACACTAATGCTAATGCAAATTTAAACCATCAAAGCTCAAATGTATCTGGTGTAAATGATATTATTTGGTACTATGATGATAACGATTATGCATGTTGTGTAAATTCACATTTTACTAAATTACAATTTCTTTTTTTTTTCATATATAAGCGATTCTGGTAACAATGAAGATAAGAATGCTCGTATTGTAGAGGTTGAAAAATTTTTTCAACGTATTATTGATGATATAAAACAAAATGGACAATTACTTGCCGGTATTGAAAATTTCAAGAAAGAATATGAAAAAGCCGAATCTTTATCATCAGGTAAACTGGCCGCTTATCTCTATTAATGGAATTCTACCATAAAGGCTGAATCATTACGAAGTGGTGCAAAGATTCGAGTGCAACCAGCATCAGTCCAACGAAGAAAGCATAAGATTTCTCAAGAAAATATTGATCTGACAATAATGAAGGCACACAAGAAAAGAAAAACTCCCAAAAAAATGCATAATTTATCGAAAAACATTAGTGCAAATAAACAAAATTAATATAGTCTGCATTGTAATATTTGCGAAGTAATTAATAAAAAGAAAAAAAATCAGTAAACATAATTAACAAATGCTTCAAAAGTTTTCCGGTTGTCATTATCGATTCCGGACCATCGATTCCGGACTATCACGTGATAATCCGAGGGGCAACCTGGTACACATTTTTGGGGTGCTCGACAATCACATGATGACGTCATTTGTTTACCAGAACTAAACAAACTGGCCTAAACTAACCCTACCCTAACCCTAAACTAACCCTAACCTAGGCCGAGTGATTGTATGTGGTACTGTGATGATCACTGGGTTCAGTGTTCTTTAATCTTCCCGATTTCGCTACCATAAACTGAATTATCTTTAATACTTTAATACATATTAACATCAGAGGTGTAATTTTTTATCATTTCTTTATCAGGTTTTAAAAAGCTTGTTAAAGTTTTTCCAACTTGTGATAGTTTCATAAATTTCTAAAGCTGATGGTTGTTTTTCGGAATTTTTATCCCAAAACTTATTTAAAAGATCTATGGTGTAGTACCTTTGAGAATATTGAACCTACGTAGTGCCGCACAAAAAAATGCGCGGCAGATCCTTGATTTTGATTGGCTAAGAGCGATAATAAAAAATTAGGCCGGAATTACTCATGATTCACTAATGAAATCGCAGCCGCCCATTAAGTGAAAATCGTTCCTGGGTCAATTTTACCATGATGCGGGCTTATTTCTGTTTTTGTAATGAAAAAATTAAAAAGTTAATTTCGGCCGGAAATTAGTAATTCGGGCCAAAATTTTGTCCTCGGCCGTTAGCCAATCAAATTCGAGGATCTGCCGCGAATTGAAAATTAGTGGGACACGTGCAGTGTTATAAATTCAAAAAATTTTTATTGCCGCAAATGCAAAAAAATGTGCACAAAAAAAAAATTTATACGCGCGCTATATATACGGAGAGTGCTATTATACGCGCAAATTTAAATCTATGTACGCTGCGCCTACTGCGCGAACCCAATTTACATCACTGGACACGTGATGAATTTTGTGATGATCGTCGCTACCGAAATTACAGGTAATTTTCGGTAACAGATCATCACAAATTTCATCACACGTTCCACTAATTTTCAAATCGAGAAATCTACGGACAGTGCGGACAGTGCGGACAGTGCTTAGGGACAATGCAAACTACGTGATTGGTTAGTTGGCGGTTAGGGTTAGAGTTTTTATATAAAATCACGTGATTTGCACTGTCCGTAGACTTGGCGTTTTCAAATCAGCTGGGACATGTGATGAATTTTGCGATGATCGTCAGCAAATTTCGGTAATTTTTTTTCGGCAATAATAGTACTGTATAATTTTCGATAATATAGGTATAAAACATACCGCGATATATATCGGCTGAAAATTATATTAGTGTCCCACTAATTTTCAAATCAGCTGTAAATTTGCCTATAAAATTTGTAAAGGATTACAGCTGATTTGAAAATTAATGGGATACGAGATGAATTTTGTGATGATCATCCAAATTTCGATAATTATCGGTAATAACAGTATAGTTTTTCGATAATATAATTTCAGCAGATATATTATCGCGGTATGTTTTGTACCGACCGAAAATTATATTATCGAAAATTATACTGAAAATAATAGCCCTATGCGTTGACGAAGTCACGCTAAGGTTATTATCGCGAGGATCACCATTTGTGGCTTATATGGATTAAGGTATATGTGCTGAAGCTTATATGGGTAAGACAATAGAGATGCATACGGTTGTATGCAATAGAGATTATAGATATGCATGTGATTAAGATTATGAATATTCATATGATCGGGATTGTAGATATTCAGGTAGGTGCATGGAAAAAGAGATTATAAAGATACGTGTGGGAGAAAATTGGAAATTTTAGTGCTTTTTTACTTCGCTTGTCTTGTTCGCTTATTCTCTTCATTGCCCGATCAATTACGATCTGGCTTCTTCGTACTTGACCCACCGCACCCTCCCTTACAAATTCGTTGTACAATTACACTGCCAGTTGTCATGTGCGCCTTACCATAGCGTGTGCATTAAAAAAAAAAAAAAAAAACGAATGAAAGTAGAATGCGCTACACCATAGCATGGGCTCGTACTTTCGATTCTCATTTTATACTTCGTCACGTGAGCAAGTTCACGTTGACATATTGATATAGAACATATATAGTAACAAATTGATAAATAAATATGCAATAGAAATTAAAGAGCACAATGTATGTCATGATAGAAGAGAAAATGGTGAAGTGGAGCACTACTCCGATATAATGTTTAAATAAAGAGAAATTTGCTGACGATCATCACAAAATACATCACGTGTCCCACTAATTTTCAAATCAGCTGTAAATCATCATTTTCATATTCAGAAGATACAACTCTGCCAGAAGAAATTTCCAACATAATCATTCCAAAAGAATAAATATATTTGATACCTTTGTGAATGGCTTTCCTCGCAAAACTTCCGGTGCAATATATGGTAAAGCTCCATAAATTTCTCCAGATTCTTGTCTAAGTTTTATTAATCGATGTTGCAAATCCCAAATCTCCGATATAAGCATTATATAAATCATTTTGAAATATTGCCACTATGCAAATAACGCTACTGAATGATATTATTCGAATGTATTAATTAATGATCGAATGCAATATAAGACAGCAATTCTAATTTTTTCTTCCATTCCATCTTTGCAACTTCGTAAAGATTCTTACGTAAAGATCCATTTGCGCATATTGCATAACTAAAATATATTCACCATTACCTTCATCAAATGATATTCCATGACATTGAAAAAATGTATGGTTTTTAGTTCCAATATTTGAATATGCAATTAACTTTAAAATTATAAATATTATTAACTTACTATTAATTTAATAGTAATACTAAATTTATAGAATTTAATAAATATTTACCTCTTTAATAAGTCCTTCCGCAACTATTTTTTGATTCATGATATAGTTTAAGTGCAACATTTGATTTAAAGTACTACCATCCGTTTTTGTTTGTTTCCAATTAGCAACATATACAGTTGCATACCCACCTTTTCCGATTATTTCTCCAAATTCTAATTCATTATATGGAATCCTAAATTATTGTCTGATAATAATTTTTTAGAGAATCGTTACGATTTTCATAACCAACTGTCTTTCGAAAATTATTGTTTTTCGCTTTTTGTAGCCATTCAATTACTTTTTCCTGATTAGACAACATAATCCAACATAATATTGCCCACTATAATAACCATTTTCTGCTGATCTTAAATACCATTCAAATGCCTTTTTTCGCTCTTGGCTATTCCTATGCCATACTGATGAAACACTGCGAGATTATATTGTGCTATGGGATTGTCACTTTCAACAGATTTCAAACACCATTCAAATGCCTCTTTTTCATCTCTAGCTACGCCTATCCCATTTTTGTAGCAGATTACAAGATTACTTTGTCCATTTGAATTGCCACCTTCGGCAGATTTCAAATACCAATCATATGCCTTTTTTTCATCCTTAGCTGTGCCTATGCCACTTTGATAACAGAGTCCAAGATGAAATTGTCCATTTGGATTACCATTTTCTGCTGATTTCAAGTACCACTTAAATGCCCTTTTTTCATCATTGGATCCGTTTACGCCGTTTTGATACAAAAGTCCAACAATATATTGTCCTTCCGAACTGCCACCTTCAGCAGATCTCAAACACCATTCAAATGCCTTTTTTCATTTTTGACTGTTCCTATACCTTTTTCATAGCAAAATCCAAGGGTATTTTGTCCACCTGAATTGCCTTCTTCAGCAGACTTCAAATAACATTCAATTGCAGTAGACATCAAAAAAATGCATTTTCATTGTATATACATTGCCTAATTCTTATTCTAGATCTTATTAAATAGTAACTTCGGACAGCCTATGACAATGAAAATTTAAAACATAATCATTTGAGCTATTAAAATTCAAAAAAAAATATTATGCACTAACCATGTAAATAATCATGTACTCATATGTAATAATAATTAAAACAAAAATATTGCATATTACAATTGTGAATTTTCATGCTATCATTCTGTTTGTTATCTTGTTTACAAGTACCCATGAATATACATGGGTGTCTAAATTATTTTTGAAAAATCGTATTTTCGGCAAACATTTCAGCATTGTCAAATTTTTTGTATGAAACCTTTCAAAATAACTATATTATATGGTGTATTTTGATGAAAAGAGTTCAAAAAATTTCGGCAAATATAAAAATTAATTTCGGCACTATATAAGACTAATTTCAGTGCCTAAATGCCGTAATTACTTTTTTATTAAAGATGGCAATTTAGGCACCCATGTATACCCATGAAAGTGCTCTCAGGATATGTAATGATAACAATAATATCAATAAAACTAAAATTAACAATTATAAATTGGATGGATAGAAAGATCCAGTAACAATCTGAGAATCTGAAGCAAGAAAAACATGGACTCTGCACATTTTACAAAAATAAAGGATATTTAATACTGTATCTAACTAATGTATTTTTGTCACTTACTTACATAAAAAACTATTACGTTCCATAGATTTAAGCTTAAACTCAAGGAATATATTCCCTTACCATAAACTGTTTAGAAAAATTCAACTACTATCATAAAGCCTGCGAATACAATATATTTTAATAAACGAAATTACTTACGGGCAACATTAAGTTGATTACAGTAAATGACTGCAATTTATAAGATAAATATGAAAGATGCTTTCTGACAGAATAGTAATAAGTATAATCAGAGTAATTGTGATTCTTTCCATTTTCAAACAGCTAATAATTTATCTTGTAAAGTGAACTTTTAAGTAGTGCTTGAATCCAGACAATCCGTTTATTTATTTATGGGTCCAATGTAACAACTCGTGCTTTTTCATTTATTTTTTTGCACAGGTTGTACGTCAGACCCGCTGCGAAGGTCTCCAGGTTACATCCAATCATTTTTTTTAAATTAATTTGTTATTTTTATTTCCCCTTTTAGCATCTCTCGATATAAAAATACTAAAAACGTAGTGTATCCTTATATCATATATTTATATAATGCTACTACTTGAGCTAAGTAAAGAAATATAAAATGTGATAGTTAGATGTTATGAACTTGAATGCTTATTGAAGTTATACATGTGTGTCTAAATTGCTATCTTAATAAAAAATTATTACAGTATTTAATTAGCCAAATTAGCCTTGTATGGTTTCCAAAAATATTTTCGAGATTTTGCTGAAATTTTCCGAACTATTCTCATCTAAATGAATTGTGACAATGTAAAAAAGTTTCCTTTTTCAAAATCATTTAGACATACATCTATAAGTTAAAGAAATTGATCCTTAAAAAAGCTTTATACAGTATTAATACGTACGAATAAAAAAAAACTAATTAAAAATCAGATTTTGAATCGGCTTAAATTTCTAATTGCTTAACCGGGGTAAAATCGCCACTCGATCATCACGTGACAAATATACCGAGCACCAAAAAGCCATTAACTTGAACAAACAAAAAATTTATAGACTAAAAATAATAACAATAAGCAGTAAAATAAACATTATATTATTTAAAATAAACTCGATAAACGTAATATTTATTACAGTCAGAAAGTATTATTAATACGATTTTTCTGAGTATTCCATTGCCTTTTATAATCCTCTTCCAATTTATGCATTAGCTTTATTATTGTTATTATTTGGATTAATCATGTTTTCTTCAATAATTTTTTTTTGTTGCGTTCTGGATTCCGAATTATACAACTTTTTGCTCAAATAAATAATCAGAGTTACAGTCTTCCGGAAGAGCATTCAAAATAGCATTTAGAAGATTTTCCGGTGTAATTGCATTTGCCTTATTTAGTTTTTATAATTTTATTTCTTTTTTCATTTATCATTAGTGGAAATTTGGTTACGGCGAACAATGTGTATTGTTAGAATATTTGGTTACCGGATTTAATGTTTTAAAAGCAACGATCGTTTTACATTTTGAAGAATTGAAGAAAACAAAATCATTTACTAAATCAATGAATACTTTATTAAATATTATTATCATGATCCTAAGAATGCTGAAATGACAATACCACATGATTTTGAAACTTTTTTGGGTGGCGATTTTACTCGGCCATATGGGCTCGCTCATTTTCGGAATTGTACTAAAAGATATGTAATTTGACATTTTTAAAACATTGAATAACTTTGATGTACTGGCCCGTTTTGGATAAAATAACTATCAAAACGTCAAATTACATATCTTTTAGTACAATTCCGAAAATGAGCCCATATGCACCGTTTAACCATTGTAATCACTTAATTTATATAAGGGGAGGGCCAGAAAACACGTTTTTTATTTTGACAAAATTACCCCCTCCCCTAGGTTTCTTATCTTCTCTATTTTTCTATATATAGACGTGTTTTTTGAAAAGACCCCCTCCCCCAAAAGAAAACACGTATTTTCTGGCCCTCCCCTAACATTAAAATAGTTCTGGCCCATAACCAACATAATCCGGCCCAGAATTATGATAGACTTCATTTATTTGACATGTTATATCTAGTTATCCGACATTTAATATGATCATGTGAATTTTTTTGGCATGATATTTTTTGCATAATCAGTTTTGCAAAACATCACGGAAAAAACTTCACATGGTCATATTAACTATCGGATAACATCATTATTGAACATACGTACGACAAATAACAGCAAATTGTTTTTTTTCATCGGAGTTAATTTCACTCATGTGCTGCTACGCAGCACATGGAGTGACATTAATTCCGACAAAAAAAACAATTTGCTGTTATTTTTTGTCGTCTGTCCAATAATGTACACTTATTTATCTCATTAAACCAGATATCCAAATGAATTTAACCTAATTATCCGATGTATTAGGTATAACAAGTCCTAAGATAATTAACAATATAAATTAGTGAAATTCTATTTTCATCCGGATAAAAATATAATTTCTCCAAATATATTTTCGATTATCTTAAGCTTGTAATTGTCAATGATTTACATTGTTGATTACTTTTGAACTTGTAATTGTCAAGTGAATCCGAATAATTTATCAAATTATTCGGTTATCTATATTTTTTAATCTATTAGATTTCGGATATTTAATAGACATATGGAAAATGGAACACTAAATTATAAAAAGGTTTGTGCAGTTAAGCATAATTAATCCTTATAAAGTGAACTTATATATTGTAACGATTAATTTTTCCTGTGTCCTCTCACTTCTGTATTTGTCTAATTCTTTAAGTCGTCACTTACCTTCCATAATTGTACCATCATAGTCATGTTAATCTTACCATAGTAGTATTAGGCATTATTACGTATTCTTGTGGCTTAATTCTTGCAAGTGCGTCGACGCTAAAAAAATAGCGTCAACGTTAAATTAATATCGTTAACGCTAAAATTATAGCGTCTACGCTAAAAATCATATGATCACGTTCTAAGAAATTAACATGTATATAAATTCTTGCTCTCGCCCTTTGATGAAGAACATTCGCTCTCCCAAAATCCCTCAATAAATAAAGCTCATATATATTCACACACTTTTTTATCATAAATGCCTAATAAATCATGAATATCCGAATATCTAATTAATTGCCCAATTCATGTGACCCTTCTAACGTTAACCATCGGTTAAATTCGGCATGACAATACCAAGCTCTCCCTTACGATGGTTACAATATATTGAAAGTAAATGTTATGAACTCGAATGTACGCCAATTAATAAAGTGAAATGGATAAAATGTAAAAGCAAACCTATGAATTCGAATAGCTTATTTAAATACATCAATTAATGAAAGGCCTTTATATTCATGGATTTTATATCGCAAAAAAATTATTGTGATTAATAAAGAAAATATAATGAGATAATAAAATCCTATTAACTTGAATATCTTCGTTATATCTAAAGGTTAGTTCTATCTAAAATTTATTTTTATTATTATATTTATTTATTTTTATTACATTAAATGATTTTACATCAATAACAATTATTAATGCAACAAAGAATCGACTCCTTCTGGATATTGTTCTTGTAAAGCGCATTTTCTCTTTGATGCAAATTAAAAACAAGATTTAAAAAGTCCTTTTTCTCGTTTTGATGTAAATTAAAATCAAGATTTAAAAAGTCCTTTTTCTCGTTTTGATGCAAATTAAATCAAGATTTAAAAAGTCCTTTTTCTCGTTTTGATGCAAATTATAATCAAAATTTAAAATGTCCTTTTTCTCATTTCGATCCATCAATATAAGTCTCAAAGAAGTTTTAGTAACGTTCTTGTAAAACGCATACGTTAATGTTCTTTCTCCGTTCCAAGATTATTATAACAAAGATTCAAATCTTTTAACGTGGTGTTCTTGCAAAGTGCTTCCGCTAATGCCTTTCCACCTTCTAATCCAAGTCCATTAAAACTAAGATTTAAAGAAGTCAGCGTAGCATTCTTATAAAGCGCATTTGCTAATGCTTTTCCACACTTAGAACCAATTTCATTGTTGCAGAGATTCAAAGAAATCAGCGTAATGTTCTTGCAAAGAGCATCTGCTAATGCTTTTCCTCCTTCGAATCCAAGTTTATTAAATTGAAGATTTAAAGAAGTCAATGCGGTGTTCTTGCAAAGCGCATTTGCTAATGCTTTTCCTCCTTTTTCACCAAGTTGATTATTATAAAGATTCAAAGAAGTTAGTGTGGTATTTTTGCAAAGTGCATTCGCTAATGCTTTTCCACCTTTTGCTCCAAGTTGATTATTATAAAGATTTAAAGAAGTTAGAGCAGTGTTCTTACAAAGTGCATTCGCCAATGCTTTTCCACCCTCTGATCCAAGATTATTATTTTGAAGATTTAAAGAAGTTAATGTTTCGTTTTTGTAAAGTGCATTTGCCAGTGCTTTTCCCCCTTCTGGCCCAAGCTTATTAGAACAGAGATTCAATGAAGTCAGTGTGGCGTTATTGCAAAGCGTATCTGCTAACGCTTTTCCACCCTCTGCTCCAAGTTTATTATTGCTAAGATTTAAAAAAGTCAGCGTATTGTTTCTCCAAAGTGCTTCGGCTAATGCTTTTCCTCCTTCTAATTCAAGTTTATTATCCGAAAGGTTCAAAAATGTTAGCCCGATGTTCTTGCAAAGCGAATCCGCCAATGCTTTTGCACCTTCTGATCCAAGATTATTATAACTAATATTCAAATCTTTCAACGTGGTATTCTTGCAAAGAGAATTCGCTAGTGCTTTTCCACCTTCTGATCCAAGCTTATTAGAATAGAGATTTAAAGAATTCAGCGTTGCGTTCTTATAAAGAGCATTTGCCAGTGCTTTTCCTCCTTCTGGTCCAAGCTCATTAGAATAGAGATCCAAAGAAGTCAGCGTGGTGTTTTTGCAAAGTGTATCGGCTAATGCTTTCCCACTTTCTGATCCAAGATAATTACAATTAAGATACAAAGAAGTCAGATTGGTGTTTTCACAAAGTGCATCTGCTAATGGTTTTCCTCCTTCTGACTTAAGATCATTATAGCCAAGGTGTATAGAAGTCAACGTTTTGTTTTTGGAAAGAAACTTTGCTAACATCATTCCATTTTCAATTCCAATCCAATTATTACGAAGATCTAAAGAAGTCAACGTAGAATTTTTATAAAGGATATTTAATAATGTGTCCATTGACTTATATATAAAACCACCATATAAACTTATTGAGGTAATAGTAGTGTTCTCACAAAGTTTTTCAAATATTATTTGATTGCAAGCAATTTCATTAAGACATATATATTTAAGAATTTTACTAGTACGTAGAAACATTGCAATCAAAGAACATTTGACAGCATTTTCAAGCTTGCATTGTTCTGTATTAAAAGATTCATATCTTGTATCAAGCCAATTTCTAATTCCATCATCCAAATAATTGCTAACAGATGTTATATAACTCGTATATTCAAATAGTGGTTTAGGATGATTAGGAAGGGTAATATTAAAAGGAATTAATAGAATTTGTTCTTCAACGTTTAATAATAAAAGAAATATTTTTATAAGTCTTATGTCTTTAAAATAGTTTTTTGGATCATTCCACAATATTGGTATAATTATTCTACACCAATGACGGTTTACAAGCGCACATGAAAATAGGTGTTTATTATTAGATCGGAGGTTATTAAATATTATATTGTAACACTCGTTCGGTAATGTAATCATATTGGGAAAAAAAAACAAACAAAAAATTTCAGTACAAGCTACGCAAGTATGTGCGTATAAATACGTAAATGTTGTGAAACATTGATAATCGGGTACGTATTACAGAAATATGGGGTCCACCCCACAGTTTGATTGGTTGTCAGTTTCTGATTGAACAAAAGCAGGCTACGCCACTCCAACGACCCTAGCGTCGCTCGTAAAAGATGGTAGACGGATAGATTTGCCGATTACCTGTAATTCCGGACCTGCTTATAAGGCAATATTAATTGATTACAAATCATTTATTATCGTTATTATTATCGCAATTTTTTCTTTTTTTTACCGTTACTAGCAATGTTGGCCAATGACCTTAAATGATCTATATGACCTTCCTTTATAGATCATTTGGCAATAACGAAGGTTGATATGACTTTATGACCTTTTAATATAGTAAGAATCATAGTAAAAAATTTTTTTTACTAATATTTGATATGACCAATATAACTTATGACCCAAAAGTCATATGATTATATATATGACCAAGGTCATATCGAAATATTGTTATGACTTATGTCATCGGCCAACACTGGTTACTAGTAATATGGGGTTGAGTCAATAGAAATCAAGCAAATATTTTTTATAAGTTTTTTTTAAAACTTTAAATAAGAATAATTAATAAAAACTTAATTAAATTTAATAAAAATTTTTTAAAAATTGATTTTACAATTATTTTATTAAATTTGGTCAAGTTTTGTTAAGTTATTCTTGTTTAAAGTTATAAAAAAATTGAAAATTACTACATATCACCACTGGTGATCATCACCGGTCCTAAGATTAGTTAGGGTTAGGGTTAGAAATTAGA
>CAJVPY010000571.1:0-25599 GCA_910591965.1 Dentiscutata erythropus | reverse complement strand
AACGTTACATAATAAATACAAATTTAACTTTACGTTAATATTAGTTTAATAAAATAAAAGCCAATTTTACAAAATATTAGATGTTCAAACTATTCACTGCCATAAATTCTATTCATAAAAAAATCAATCCAATTCAAATAAATTGAAGCTATTTAATATAGCACTAATCCATCATAATCTTTATGCCCAAACTCATATAAAAGTTCAGGTTGATTGTCAAAAGTTCTATGAACAATTGTCTCGTAAGGCTCAGTATACAAATATGAATAATTCGACTATCTGATTCTATAAAAAATTGATAAAATCAGCTTGAACTTTTATGCAAAATTATATTAACAATAAAGCCTCAATAATAGATATAAAAAACAGAATAATATTGCAAATACGAAATTTCTTGTGCGTTTTTATCACATCTCGAAAATGTGAAACCAATTTATAATTTTCTTCTTGAAGAATTTCTTTCATATTCATTTTCGAGATTTCGAATTTTTAATTATTTAGTTATTATAAACTTTTGTAGTTCAAATGAACCTCAAAAAATAATCTGTATATATATTCATTTCACAGATCAACATGCTATATACTACATTAATTTATATAATATAAATTATATAATTAACTTTATCAATAAAATACTATATCATTCATTATACTGTAACTCAACA
The DNA here is from genome assembly GCA_910591965.1 of Dentiscutata erythropus. NCBI lineage: Eukaryota > Fungi > Glomeromycota > Glomeromycetes > Diversisporales > Gigasporaceae > Dentiscutata > Dentiscutata erythropus. Next base: position 24,934 of record CAJVPY010000571.1, on the reverse strand, counting down.
TTCATTATACTGTATCTTCGAACAAGCCTTCTAACTATCGCATAAATATTGTCACAGATGATCATGAAATCAGATGATGGTGAAATTTCGACCTAATTTAATATGAAATTTTAGAATTTTTTAGGGTGTATTATCCTAGATTTTTTTTAGTATAGGTTAGAATTTAGGATTAGAGTTGCTTAGAAAAGAGTATAAGTAGATTTTAGTAGGGTCTATATTTTCAAAAGGAGACCCCAAATTTCACCATCATCTGATTTCACGATTATCTGCGGCAAATGTCATCATATATATGTATACCCATCGGCTTGTATTAATTACTGTATCAACAACGTAATTCACTATATACAGTAAAAGAAAGAATTTTACATAAATTATTAAAAAAGAAAACATACTTAAATTAAAGCAATTAATATAGCGTAGCAAGATTAATTCATAAAATGTTGTATTATTATAATTTCGCAATATTGTATTGATTGTACTGTACAATATTGCAATAAGTTAATAGAAGGCCTATACAAAGCAAGTTATAGTACCAAAATTTAGCTTTAATTTAAAAAAAAATTACCAGCTAGCTTAATTTATCCAAAATGTCTAAGCGAATAGTATAGATAAAGTAAAAAAATTCGGGTTTGTAAAAAAAGAAAATTACAACCTGAAAATCCAAAAAAAGTTATAGAACACCAATTTTATATTTTTTTTATATAGAAAAAATGTCGCTAATTAATCATTCTGAACAAAAAATTTAATAAGCTAAATTACTAGGGACCATATCTACTTAGTTGACAGGCCATTCCAATAGTACATGCCAATATTGATAAAAGGTTTGTCTGTTGATATTTTGTTACATCTATTTTGAATAAATTATTCAGGTATATTTTTAACAATGAAAAGAAAATATAAATTTAAACCTAATAAATTAATCTATAAATTAATCTAAAAACTACAAATTTATTTTATTATACAATAAAAAAAACAGGTAATATTTTTTTATAGTCCTTTCTTATTCAGTATTTTTTTGTTACTAAAAAGCAGATAAAGTAAAGCGAAAATATAGAAAACCCATAATAAACCAATCAGAAAGACGATTAATGCAAAAGTTTGATTGTTGGTATCAGGATAATCAAGATTCATCTTAATTGAAAGAATTGAAATAATAATGATATAGACAGATAAAAGAATAATTAAATTTGAATTGACCAAATTTATCCATTTCATTTTTTTGTTTAATTTTTTTAGCAACTCTAAGTCAGGTAAGTCAGGTGAATCATTTAAAATCTTATCATCAATTGTCACATGTTGAATTTCCAAGTTTATTTGAACCCACTTTGGGTTCAAATCTTTGTAAAAATTTTTATTTATTTTTATTTCATAAAAAAAACTTATTAACGATATGTATGTTATGCGTCACTTCTCAATTTACATCGATTATTAATTGACGCCTGTCATTTTTAAATTTCATCGATTGATAAATGACCCAGGTCAATTCTTAATGCAGATCATATTATTAATGATGCCAATGATAAATAAATAAATTTTGAAAAATATTTTTTTACCATGTATATTTTTTTTTCATTCTACTAATGAATCTACAAAATTATTCTTCTCTAACCCGTGAGACTTTAACAGAATATTGGAAACATACACGAACGAAAAAAAAATCAAACGAAGTTTGATGGATAGAGAACGTTGCAATGAATGTCTTAAGATATTAAAAAATCCCACCAAGCAAAATATTACACGTCCAATTTATAATATTCAGGAACGTCAAACTTATAATTTTCAACACTTGAGTCATACAATTTATACTATGTAAGAACGACCCAAGATCACTTAACTTATACATTTCTGAAGTAAGTAAAATAAAATAAAATTTTTGAATTTCAATTAAAATTTTACTGAAACTAACGCCATATAATTTGAATTGAAGTAACAGTGCAAATAATAATAGTTCAAGTTGAAAGACTCGTCCAAATTCTTGCAGTTGCCGAAAAACGAATTGCAGTACTAAATCTTGCTCTTTTAGAAAGAAAAATTCATCATACTCAAAGCAAACATTTTTAGTTCCATTAGTAGATTTTAATTATTTGAATATTTTTGGTTAAATATAATACGATAAATATTCCTGCTAGTTTTTTTTTTTATACCGATTGAAAAATGATGTATGTCACTTTTCAATTGAAAAGTGACATGCGTCAATTAATAATTGACAGAATTTAAAAATGACACGTAACATGTATTCCTATTTGTAAATCATTTTTAAATCTGATTTATTAAAATTGTTTAACAGTTAAATGTAAACATGGCCCTTTTAATACGGGACACTCGTGAGTCTACAAAGATCTAGCAAAATAACAGTATAATTTTATTGGCTAATGAATGTGTGACATTTGTGTAATATCAATGGTTCAACTTTTATATGCGTGGTGATATACATCATACATATTGTTTACATTTAATAATCGTTATCGTTATCATTTTTTGAATTCGCGTTTAAATCTAAATACAATGGGCCAAGAATCTTATTTCGATTTTGCTAAAAGAAAAGGATTAACCTTAAATTTATATCATTATTATCTCTTTAGTGCGATTACCAACAAAATTGATTTTAAAAAAAATATAAGTCAAATAAAACAAGATTTAAATATCACATTTTCTAGAAAACAAAAAAAAAAGATAAGTAATGATCATTCAGTAAGTAATAATCATTCTATTTGACATCTAATTTAATTATGCAATTTGTCTAAATGATGAATTAATTTCTCTTAATTTATTAGACTTGGTTTATATATAAATTTCCATGCATAAAAATCTGTCGACTGTACGTTTCTGCTTCGTAGCACCAAATGATCTAAATCTCCCACACATAAGAATAATTTAAGTCATAATTAAAGACATTATATGTTGATTTATGCAAATAATTTTTAAGCTATAAATGCAAACCTCGTAACATGTAGGACTTGATCTAATTTAAATCCCCTACATTTAGGAGCTTGAATTTATTATTCGTTTGGTTAAATAATCGGTATATATTTATGTGTTCTTTGTTTTCATAAACTTTGTTTATCTTAGTGTGTGGGACTTGATTTAGAAATGATTTAAATACTTCTTAAATAATGGGACTTGATTGAATTAAATCCCTCATATAAGAAATAGCCCTTCACTTAGAAATAATTTTTGAAGTATACTAAAATAAATTATTGCTTACTTTTTATATTTATACTAAATCGTGAATTTTTTTATAGTCAGAGCTTCAAACTTTAATAGACCTTATCAATACTACTCAAAACCATAACACCTATGTTTAATATGGTGTATATATTGAATCTTGTGCTAAAAGACTAGGTTGGCATGAAGTTTTAGACTGTACATTATATGAACCGTTGGAATTAATTGAAACAAAAAAAAGGATCACAAATGTAATTAAAATTTTATTAATTTTAGGAGTTTAATTTATACCTAAATATTAATCATTTGTTTAAACCAAATTAGCTAAAATTTATGAGAGATTGTAAAGGCAATTAGCAATACATTTTCAAAAGTAGAATTAAGCTCGAATGACTTGCTACTTTCTGAAATTCTGAACGTTGAAGCTTTGGATACTTCAAGCTCTCCAATTAAGAAGGCATTACAAGAAATAATGCTATGGAATAGTGTTAAAGAAACTTTATTGCCCAAGCTATTACCCAATGGACTAAAGAATTTTATTATAAACCAAGTTAGGGCTGGTAATGCTTTAATACCGAATGATGGAGATCGTCTGTTGTACCAAAAAACTCGGATTTTAATTGATTCAATATAAGTTATATCTATAAATCTAATAAATTTTTATGAAATAAAATCTTATGTATTTCTATTTAATTATAAAAGATTATGGAGAATACCTATATTACAATCGTGTTCAACTAAATTTAATGAATCATCATGGGCACATTATGTTTTACAACCAATCGTAAATTTTGTTGTAGATTTTAAAGAATCAGATATATGTATTAGATGGTATGTTAAACTTCTAAATTAATTAATTATTAATTCTTTTATAATAAATTTTATTTATATAGGGATACAATTATAAGTAAGGCTAGTTTGGAAAGAAATAATAAAAAAGGGCCGGTTAAAAAAAATAACATATATGGAGTATATGAAAGTAGAGGACATTTTGATTTAGAACTCATGTTGGGAGAAATTTCAAATGGTCCATTTAATCGATCTTCTTAGGCTCAAGTACATATAAAGAAAGACAGAAGTAAATTGTCAAAATGTGGAAAAGATGCACTAGATTTTGTAATTAATAATTATGCAAAATCACATAATTATGATTTAGTAAAAATGTAAGAAATCAAGGTTTATTTATTACATGCACATGGTTAGTAAGTTGATATTTATTTTTATTAATAAAATATAAAAATTAATACATCTATTGTAAACTTAGAAACTGTTTTGGAATTGTTTATTATTGATAGAAGAATCGTACCATTATATCGGATGAGAAGATTAGGAATTGTTGAAATTCCTTTTTTGAATAACTCAGTGAATAAGCTAATAAAGTTAATTCAATTTCTTTATACATTTAGTATTCACATTGAAGAGAATTTAGGACTTATAAAAGAGATCTTTAATGAAAATTTGGACAAAGATCATTTTAGTAATTATAGTCGTGAGGATAACGATAGGAATGAAGAAAAGAACATTTATAATGATGAAGGGGAGGAAGAATGTGAAGAAATTAGTAGTAGAATGTTTGCATTTATTCCAACATATAATACACCTCGGTCATCTATTAATTAGAACTATTAGTTATTAATAAATTTCTTTGTATCGTTTTTAAAATTGGTGTCGGAATGAGTCATTCGGATGAAATGTATTTACATATTTTTCTAACTGGTTATTGTCAAAACGTATAATCGTACCTTCTGATGTATTTGTTAAGAGTGGATTATAAATTGTCAAGATTATAAATTATATAATTACGATTTGTAAACTTTCAGAGTTATAAATTAAGATTGTGAAATTGAGAGGTTTTAGAAAAAGGTATGACTCCATGATTTCCGCGATGATGAATCTCAGAGATATTAAATTGCCTATCAATCTTATTTTCAATCAATAACGATATAATATTATATTGTCACCATAACTGTTCAATTGAGGGAATATTATTAATGGTTCACGTAACATTAAACTAACCCAATGAAGACACTAATTTGACACTTTAATTGACATTATTCTGTGATCAATAACTCTCTTATTTAATACAAGAAAGCCATATTAATAATAATTTCAAATTCATTTCATTCTCCTACGCCATCAAGATGCCGTCGGAGAACAAACTGAGTTTTTAATAAACCGTATTATTTTTGCGATTTTTTTCTTATTTAGTAGATTTGTCTCAGAATTAATTTTTTTCTAATTAATTTTTTTCTTTTCAAAAATACAGATAATATATACTGTATAGTAGATAGAATTAAAAATTAAAATAGGAAAGAAAAAAAATAAAAAGAAAAGAAAACCAAAAAGAAAGAAATAAAAGGTTGCTAATAAAAAGAAAATAAAAGAGTTCAAATACAGACTGGATTGCCTTTAATAAAATCTCAACACTATATGAAAAAGCCTCTAACGCACAAGTAAATAAACACAAATCTACTCTTGTACCTTTCATAGAAAAAGCTAAAAATATCATACTTCAGGGCATGGAAAACTTTAAACTTCTCAAACAAGACGAAACAATCTCAATACTGGGATATTCTGTAAATGACAAGGGATATGCACCCAGTTCTCTCTGGCCCAATACTATTCAAAAATTAAAACAAATTCTAGACAATTTAAATACCCAAAACTTATCTCTTAAAGGTCGCATCCTCACTGTTAATACACTAATCATATCTCGCATCTGGTATACAGCCACCCTTTTACCTCCTTCATATAAACAAATATCAGAACTTAACAAACTCATATCAAAAAGTATCAAATATAATTCAAATGTACTACCACGATACTCAATATTCCAACAAGCACATTCTTCATACGGCCTACAAGCCCCAGTACTCACAGATATTTTAATGGCCCGCATGATTAATACATGGATTAAGCTCTTAACTGGAAATTTTCTATGGGCGAAAATAGAAAAAGACATTATAACACAGCAAATTTCTAATAAAGGAGGAATATCAATAAATCTAGCTCTATCCCGCAACCCCATAAAAACTAAATACTGGCCTGACAGATGGAAGCCCTTTGTCAAGGCCTGGAAAAAGGCAGAAGGATCAATTGGTAAAAATAAAGAGCCATGGCCTTGGACTGCCGAATCTATATCACTAGCAAATGAACAAGGAAACTCATACTCTGTGAAAAAAACAGTTTAGTTCCTTAGAAGCAAATCAATTAATACATCGATTACACAGAATACTCCAGTCAATGATCAACTGAATTTAAAAGCCCCACTTCACTGTCACTGGATACCTAATAAAAGGATGGACATCTTATGGAGGCTTCTCTACAGAGCCCTCCCACTGATTATCGCCTAAGACATATGGTCACAACAGAAAATGGCAACTGTGTATGGTGTGATGGGAAACTACAAACTATTGAACATTTTATCTTAAAATGCCCTATCAGTCAACAGGTTTGGAATTTAGGCTACAAAATATTAAATATTACTCCAAGTATAACGATACCTACCTCTCTCAATGATATTATTTTCCTCACTCAAATTCCCACAGCAAGCACTAAAAGAGCAGTTAAGTGGTTAAACATCAATACTGTTTATGAAATTTGGTACCTATACACCCACTAAAAGAGCAGTTAAGTGGTTAAACATCAATACTGTTTATGAAATTTGGTACCTATACACCTCCTCTAAATGGAGTAGCAAAGTAATAAACATGCATAATATCCCAACCATTATTATACATCATTTAAACAAAGAACTTACTGTTCTCAAACAACTCCCCTGCACAATAAATAAGGGTCTTCGCTTGACCTTAAATTTACTTAAAGAATTATAGAATAGTAATATGTAATACTGTCACTGTATATACTTAATAAAGCGCACCTTAAATATTAAGGTAAATTCAAAAATAAAAATAAAAATAAAAATAAAAAAGTAAATATGAATTCTGATACAGGAAATAAACACATCTGAAAAAATATTAAATAGAAAAATACATGTGCACTATCAGATTTGATGAGACGAATATTTATCATCTTTGGCTGGGATATTGATAATCGCAATACTGCCATCATTATACGTAATTCGAAGACTTCGCAACAAAGAAATAATTTTGAGGATCTTTATTTATTAACTGGTTCAAATCAATAATTTCATTTGTACATAATATTTTGTTTCTTTATGATTTAAACATGGATAATGATTTTAAGTTTTATATATTTCCAAGAATATTAATCAAATAATTTGAATTGAGAATCAATAAACAAAATACAAAATTATAAAATTTCAGGTTAATGGCTTCAAAACATATGATAGTCTTTTTGCAATAAAGCATAGATTTAAAGTAACCCGTAAATTATTTATATTATTTAAAATTTACGGTTCGCATCATTAGTTTAAATATCATGTAAACGCAGAAATTAAAAAAAGATTAATTCATTAAAATGTAAAAGAATAATAAAGTGTATGAATAACTATTATGTTACGAGTCATGTGATTTGTGATAATAAAATTTTGTCTTTAAGTTCAGTAATGTTAATCTTTATCTCACCCTTCGTCTTTTTTAGCTTGTATTTCTCTAATTTGTATGTTTCATAATTCGCGCTGGCCAATCCCACTGTAAAAGCATGACAAGGTTTTTTACTTGCTTTAACTGCTTCATCTATACTTCTCCAAATGCACAACGAAAGACATTCTCGATTTTGATTGAATTCACTGGACCAATACTTTTAAAATTATAAAAGAAATGATACAAATAGTGATGAGTATATAAAAGACTTACAAACTTACATGAGTTATATAAATATTTACCTTGAGTAAGCCTCCATGATTTTTTGCTTCATTATAGGCTTCGGCTTCAGCTTCAACCAGTTTTTTAATGTTAGCATCTTTACTTCCGATAGATCGAAAAGCAATAAGATACCACTCTCCTTCGACATTGTTTTTACCAGCGGCTATTTCATCCCAGTTAAAAGATGTCTCAATAGATTCTGTTGCATAATTTGAGGTGATTGCATCAAGATTTTCAAGTTGTCGAACAAATTCCTCATCATTTGCATCATGAGAGTTTAAAGATGTCTCAATAGATTCTGTATCATTTGCATTATGAGACATTTCCCGATTAGAGTGTCGAGAATTCAGCGGCGCATAAATCAGCTCGCGCTCTAAAAATATTTTTCTTTTGTATTGTAATCATTATTAAATAAAATACAATACAAAAATATTTTATAGCGAGCTGGAAGCTCTCATTAAAATTAAACTTGGGTAATTTAATAACATCTGAAGAGATTTTCTTATAACAAATTTAAATACAAAATAAAAAGATGTAATTGAGATTTAATAATAGAATTTTGGATTGATTTAAACTTACCTCTTAAAAAAATTAGATTGTTAAAATGTATTAATTTATAAATAAATTGCATGTAATTTTTGTCAACTGAATTAAATTATTTTTCCTCCACCATTAAAATATGACATTGTATCTTTGCAATGTTCATTTTATTTTAAAAATAGTCACAGTACTTATGATTGCAAATTTAAAAAAGCAATAGAAATTGAAAATTTAAATGTGACAAATGTTCTAGACACAAACAAAATTACTGAAAGTTATTTAATTTAGCGATGTTTATTTGGAAGTAAAAATATAGAATTTTGATTAATTGAATAATTTAGCGATGTTAATTTGGAAGTAAAAATATAGAATTTGGATTAATTGAATAATTTAGTATTTTAATTTATTATTCAATTTTTACTTAATAATTTCAAATTCTATAAAAAAAATGCAAATAATTCACGAACCATTAAGTTTGTATGGCCTTAGATATGTTTAATAAAATTTTTCAAAATTGGATTTTTTTTATCGATGTGATTATCAATATAAGTAAATTGGCTCTTATTATTTATGACGAACTTTTTTATTGAATAGATATCTATTCAAAAATCAAATAAAATAATTTTTCAAAAAATCGCTGTTTTAATACGTAACACCCATATTACAAATAGATTGATACTTTTTCTAATCGTGACCAGTTTATTCTTATATGTGTAAATATTCAATGAATTAAATTATTGAATAATTATATATTCGAATATTCGATTTAGTGAACCAATTTTACGATAAGGTCTCACGTGTTTGTGGCGCAGTTTTCATAACTATGTCTTTTACATATTCGATTTGCTCTATGTTTAACTTTGAAATAAAGTCAGCAGAAAAAGATTTTACCAATTCAATTTTTTCGAAACCAATATCATTAAAGAAAGAATAAATCTTCTGGGCTCTTTCTTTTTTTTTATTACGGGCATCCGTAGTAATATTAGGTAGTTGTTTTTTGAGTTCTTCATTAACCGCCATTTGAGCTTGTTGTTTATTGGAAAATTCTGCATAGTAATAATCGAAAAGTTGAGATAGAGATTCTCCGAATAAATAATAATCTTTTATGGCTCCTTTATCTTTGGTGATTTTACTACATAAGTGAGGCAAGGTTCCGGAATTCTCATTGTCTTCTTCCCTAATTTCAGTTATTTTTGGATTTTCAGCGGTTAACTCCTTAATAAATTCTGGGAAAGATTATATAAATAGAAATAGACGTTAATAATGTTTTATTAACAAATAGTGATGATTTACTAAAAATTTACTAACCATCAATTCGAATCACCAAACGTATTCTTTCTATTCCTAGAACCTTATCAGTTGTATCCTTACAACAAACTATCGCGCCAATAATTTTCTGACGTATGTGAATCGGAGACATTAAATAAGTGTAGTAACGTTCTCTGAGATGGATCTGGACAGCATCTTTATTTATGAAATAAACGTTGGTTTTATATATACTTTTTCCCTCTAAAACACTTAATTTTAATAAATAATTATTAGTATAATAAATAAAAAAATTTCTAATATATAATTTGTGATATTTACGTTCGAATCTGTGGTGTCAATTTTTCCCATTCTGCATGTAAAATTTTGTTCATATTTCCAAATGCCAATCCGGATTGCTTATGTTTATTTCCTATAGCTGGTAACCCTTTTATACAACCTGGCTTAAATATAATTAGATATTTAGAAAATACGCAATAACTAACGAGCAGATAAATTATTTTGTACGTACTTTGATTGTACATAATAGTAAAATTATTTACAAAATCATCAACATCAGCATAATCTTTTTTTCCGACATGAATTACAACAGGATCCAGTGACTCAAGACAGAAATTCTGATAGACTAAGCATTATAAGACTAAGTTTTATGTCATAAATTAAAGAACTAATTATAAACTTACAACAGCATCTGTTAATGAGGGATCCCAAGACTTTATAGGGCCATAGTCATACTTTTTAAGAAGCTGCGCAAAGGCTTCCATGTCTATTTTATTCTCCCTACGACGATTAAGATTCATTATTAAATTCGTATTTCAGATAAGTACATGTATTTTAAAAAATAATTTTCAAATTGGTTTAAAAAAATACGGTGATTCTTATTTATTGTTGTAAAATTACTTCAATTATAAATATAATATTATATATATATATGGTGTTAAACACCATAGGTGCATTTTAGAATTACCGAAAAAATAACGCAAAATGAGCTATATATATTTGATTGGATATCACTTCGTCTAACCATAACGATAAATTATATAATACTGAGTGTAACGCTATATCATTGATAGGTATGTTAAAATGCTCTGATTAGTTTAATCTTCGCTCGAAGTTTAAAAAAATTCAAAACGTTTATTGAAGTAGATGCAGCGGAAATTTTTTCTAAAGTTTTGAACAAAAAAATGAAAATAGTTAAATACAGAAAACGGGAGTCTAAATCTTTCTTGAAGCACCAATAAAAGAGCTCAACCGTTCTTCCCCTAATTTTAGTTAGACACGCTTCCAAATAAGGGGTAGTCGTCCGATTTTATATGATGAGCTCTAACTAAAGATGCTGGTGAAATTAAACTAAGAGTGGTGAAATAATTTCACCATTTCACCAATCACCACTCGGTATTGATATAATTGGAGTAGAGTGTCCAGACTCATGCAATTGCATTTTAGACACATAAAATGCGTAATAAAAGTATCTATTTTGATGCAGCTAGTGCAAATATTAATATTGACTAATATCAACACGAATGCATATTTTTTTGATATACAATACTTAACAATTACGGGGTGTATTTTTTATTAAAATACAAAAAATAAATACAATACTAAGTTTTATTTGCACTGATATCGCATACTTGAATTTTCGTATATCGCATAAAAATGCATTTTAAATTGCGCGAGTCTGGAAACTCTAAATTGGAGTAATTGGTGAATTGGTGCAATATATAGTACTGGCCAAAAAAAAACAATTTTACCTCCTATACTATCATCATTAATCGTTATTTTAAGTATTTTTTTAAAAATTTTTTTTGCTCAACAACTGAAATTCTATTAACGTTGTTTCATAAATCGCCTACAACTTCAGTAGGTAAATCACAATATAAAAGTTGAGTGATTCAGAAGGATTCACCAGATATTATATAGCACAAAAGCTTTAAGCTACTTGGTTTATTGGTTCAAGGGATAACGATAGGTTACCTGAAGCCCCTAAAAAAAGTATAAAACGTATAAAACTTTTCTTTAGTAATGTAAACCATATTGGAATAATTTCCTAATTTGGGACGGTCTTGTCCTTTTGGGCAAAAGGTCTATCGCTACGTATCGCTATACGTTGGGGTGTTAGATGCACTAGGTAAATTCATTACTAATTTAAAAAAATTGGAATTGTTGCACTGGTTCGGACATTGCACAGTTTAGTATGTATTTATATCTATTCTATATCTATTATATCGGTTACAGGAAATGTCCCTAATCCTTATTAGTCAAATTAAAATGTCGCTCATAATTTTTATGTAAATCGATGCATTTAATCTTTATTTAACAAATAAGTACAAAATGTAATTTATTATAGATTTTAAATATGTATTTTTTTAATTTTAGACATTCTTTTGTATAAGGTTTAGACCACAATTAAAAATAAAATTTAAAAGGATCTTCGTTCTATTACAACTTGTCCTTCCTTGTTTGACATGTAAATTTGACGTACGAACAGATACGGGTTTGTTTATCAAGTCATATGACATAACTTTACAATACCAAAAACTACATTGATTAGAACCATTTTCCCGCAAAAGCAAAAATACTATTTTAAATTTTATTGTTCAAAAAATAATATCAATATATAATTTCTATATGATAAAAATGTGATGGATGTCTAAACTTTAATTTTTATTTTTATTTTTTATTTTTTTGGTTTTGATCCTTTTGTTGAGCAGAAGTTTCAATAACAACATCTAGACTGCATCGACCTTTTGTTATACATGCCGCACAAACTAAAAATTAATAAAATCCCACTCAAACCCAAATCCCAAATCCCAAACCGGAAAAACTTTATTTGGGCTGTTATAATCCCAAACTTTGGCAAAATCCCAAACTATAGTCAAATCCCAAACTATGGCCAAATCCCAAATCCCAAATCCTAGATTCCAAATCCCAAACTATGGCCAAATCCCAAACTATTCGCTAACATCATTACTGAAATTAAATTTATTTTTAGACTACCGATAATGTTATTTTCGAAGACTTTTTTTTTGTGAATATGTACTATTTATTCCCCGGGACGGTGGGAATAATGAAATATTTCCCCAGCAGCATATGTGGGGCGCTTTGCGCCCCATAATGCGACGCTGGGGAAATATTTTAATTATTTCCCCGGCACGGCGGAATAAATGAGTTATTCAACGTTTCATATGACGACATGACAGGGACACGTGTTATTAATCATTTTTATCATTTTCTTTGTCTCCCTTTATATTTTTAACTTTTCGGGAAATAACAAATTCCTGTTATCACCCCGGCTTTATTTGTTATCACCCCATGGAAATAACAAATAAGAAAAAAAAAGAAAGAAAAAATTTTATGATAAAAATTATGATTAATAACACGTAAATCCCCGTCATGCGATCATAATGAGACGTGGAATAATAGATTTTATTCGATAATTTATTTTTATTATACAATATTTTTTATGTGCGATCCAAGGTTTGCTCAAAAAAAAGTATTATGCAAAAAATCGATATTGTCATTGTGGTATCAGTGATATTTTTTTATGTGCGATCCAAGGTTTGCTTGGAAAAAAGTATCGTGCAAAAAATTAATATCGTTATTGTGATATCAGCGATATTTTTTTTATGGGCGATCCTGAAAATAAGGTTTATAATCATGCCATAGGTTATTAAATATTGCACAGTACTATTCATTCGGTATAGAGATGCGAACTGAAATTCAAAAAAGAAACTGCAACAATATCACTTGATCAATTATTGTTTTAATTTCCTTTTTGAATTTCAGGTCGAACCTCTATTCGGTAGTTATCATGATAGTTATGTATGTACAGTACATATGTGCAGAAGTATACATGCTTCGATATAAACCAGAATAATGATTCTTTGTTAATACATATGATACATATAAATTAATCTTGTTTTATCTTCCTACGCCGTCTTTCACTATCTTCAAATTCTCTTACCTAAACGTTTTGATTGAAGGCTACGATTGAAGACTGCTCTTTTTGACCATGCAATATGATAAATAATAGCATACTTTGAGTATATCATAAATTATCAATCTAAATAATGGTCTAGAACCTCTTTGCATAAAGATAATATGCCAAAGAATAATACAATATACTTAAGAGTAACTATTATATACATACTGAAATAAGCTGCTATTGAGAGTTGCATATTTAGATCACTTCCTGTGAGCTAGTTGACCTTTATTCTATATAAAGTGATTGTGGTTTTTAAATTTCCCACACTATATATATGTGCAGAAGTATATATGCTTCGATATAAACCAGAATAATGATTCTTTGTTAATACATATGATACATATAAATTAATCTTGTGTTATCTTCCTACACTGTCTTTCACTATCTTCAAATTCTCTTATCTAAACGTTTTGATTGAAGGCTACGATTGAAGGCTGCTCTTTTGACTATGCGATATGATAAATAATAGCATACTTTGAGTATATCAATTAATGAATAATCCCAGGCTAAACAAATATGAATATGAACAATCAAACAAGACATGAATACTTTAGAAATATTGTTCCTTAATCGTAATTTTCTTAAATATTAGAATATAAATTTGTTCGCTTACAATTCTTTGTTTTTTTTTTTAAATTGAATAATCCCAAGCTAAACAAATATGAATATGAATAATCAAATAAGACATGGATACTTTAGAAGTATTGTTTCTTAATCGTAATTCTCAAATAATTTTTTAAATATTAAAGTATAAATTTGCTCACTATAATCCTTTGTTTTTTTAAAAAAAATTAAATTTGTATTGAAATCATATTCTTAAAAAATTTTCTTTTTTTTTTTTTAGTATTAAATTTTTCTAACTTTAGTGTAGATATATATAGGTGTCATTATCTTTTTAGTAAAATTTAGAGTTTTTTTTTCAAATTAGCATATACTGTTTTTTTTTTTTAAAAAAAAAAATTTACAATAATGGAAGACGTTACAAGCAACGAAGAAACAAGTATCGGTAGAATTTCAAGCAATGAAGAAACAAGTATAAATAGAATTTCAAGTGACCCTGTTTTACTTAGCGATACAGAATCTACACAATCTGAACTAAATAGCTCCATAAAGTTATCGCATAAGGGGGGACGACCCCAAAAAGATATTTGAAATAAGTATGATGTAATAGACAGTAGAAAAGGGAAGCACAAGGGGCACATTGTAGGTACTGTTCTGTATCATGGGCTCGAGGAAGAGCTCAGGACATGAAGTCCCATCTAGCATTGAAATGTAAAGGAAAAGTACCCAAAGAAGTTCGACTTAAAATACTCCAGGACATTCAAAGTAAGGATGAGCATGTGCAATCTGGAACATCCACATTAAAAAAAAGAAAATCAAATAATTCCATATTACCTCTTGATGCTTACTACAACCCAAAAGAAGCCATCGATGAAGCTAAAGAAACCAGAGCAAACAAAGCACTAATTAAATAGATAGTGTGTTTTGATATTTCATTTTCTGCATTCGATTGTCCATATTTTGAGAACTATACTAAAATATTGAATCCTGGGTATAATTCGCCTAAGCGAACCTCATTAGCATCATCAATTCTGGATATGGAAGCAGTAAACATTACACTAAAAATAGAAAAAGAATTATCAAAAGCAGAAAACCTTACATTATATGTAGATAGTTGGTATAGTCCAACGAAGTATAGCATATATGCATTTGTAATAATGACAGATAATAGGAAGCAATATATCTATTCATTGCGCGATTTTTCAATATATTCTCATACAGCAAATTTTAATACTAAAAAATATTAGAAGTACTAGAAAAAGTTAGGCCCGAAAAATTTGTTGCTGTAGTTTCTGATGCAGAATCGGCAATGATGGCGGCAAAACGACAAGTTGCAGCAAAATTTTCTCACATTTTACCTATCAGATGCATTGTGCATTATATACAATTAATTGCTAATAGTATCTGTCGTTTACCTCATACATGTAAGGTTCTTTCTAATTGTCAATTCATAATAAGTTTTTTTAGAAACTCTTATACAGCTGGCACTGCTCTTAGAGAAAAGATTGTATCATCTTTTACTGTCAGTGGAAACTTAAAATCAACCGCTAAAACTCAGTGGTCAACGGCATGGGATTCTTGTGAATCTGTTTTACACAATGAAGCAAACATTAGATCAGTACTACTGCAATTAAATTTTTAATATACATATTATTTCATTGTATATATTTCTATTTTACAATATTTTTATTAATAATAAAATAATAGATTTTAGAAAATGAGGCTCAAGTCTTTGATCGCTCAATTGCAGTAAAAAATTTAATTACTAATCGTCAATTTTGGATTGATGCAGAGCAATTGTGGAATATCCTTGGCCCGGTAAAATGGGCCGTAAAAGATGTGGAGTTTTGAACAACTTTGTTAGCAGATGTATTCGTTGAACTTGTAAAAATGGCGATCACGATTCAAGAAACCTCTGTGTTGTACAATAACCAGTTTCGGCGTAATTGCATTTCTATTTACAATAAGCGTTGGAATGAATTTGATAGATTTATATCTCTTGTCTTTTTTTTTGCACCCAGCTTATCGCGGTACTTAAGAGTTATATATGTCTTGAATATTTTTAAAATACATGTTTTACATTATTTTTATTTTTTTCTTGTAATAGGTAATTTTCTTGAACCCAGAATATATAAAAAACATGTTCAAAAAAAAGCATTAGAAATATGGAAGCAACTAGGTGGTGGTGATATAAGTGCAGATTTTCTAAAAGCCCAAATGAATTTATACAAAAACAAAAAACATCTCTTCGATGATGAATTCATCGCATCAGTTGATACAGTTACTAATTGGTGGATGTCCATAGATCTTAAGAATAATGAAGAACATATCAAGCGCCTTGCTATGAAGCTACATTCTATCTTCCCTCATAATGCTGCATGTGAACGTCTCTTTAGTATATTAGGATGGTATTTTGGAAAAAGGCGAACTAGGCGAGTTCATTTTTCTCTATGTTGTATAAAATTTAAGTATATGGGGTCGAATCTGCAATATTTTTTAGTGAATTTTTTAAAACTTCAAGTTTTAAAATTTTGCTCGATTCAGAATAATTTTAATGCTTATATAAGCAATTTTGATTAGCCAATTCTTACATAATTTTGTCAAACATATATTAACGTTAAGATTTTTTTAAATTTCATTTTCTTTACATTAGATTGAGCCTTGATCGTCTTGAGATTATGGCCCAGATGTATTCATATCTAGTTGAAAATGTTGGGTCAGAACTTAATTATATAGAACAAGATTTTCGTCAAGAAGATTTTCTAGCGATTTTTAACAAAATTGCAAGCTCTATGGAAGATGGATCTGATCTGTTTAGTAAGGAAGAACCATTTTCTTATCTTGAAGAACTTCAGAACAAATGGAAGAGGACGTAGAAGAGCTTTCAGAATTGGATGACTTAGTGGGAGAGAATTCGACAAAATTAGAAGTCGAAAATATTATAAATTTATCATCTAAATTAGAGATTAATGAGTCAAGTGCGATTGAAAAAATTGTATATAGAATAAAGACTTCGATGTAAATGATTTACTTAGTGATGATTCTGATTACTAAAAAGAATTTACACCCAATCCAAAGAATTGAGTAAAAATATTTTTTCTAAAAAAAAGTTCTACTATTAGTGAAAATCGGAAGTTAACTTATCTAATAATAATATTTTAACTTGATTATTACGCTGCCTACTAGTAAGTATATAATGTTAATTTTTTATTATTTATCAGTTAAAGCAAAGTAAAAATAAATAACCCTATGACCTCGAAAACATTTTTACTTCTGCAACTTGGAAATTGTTTTATTATAAAGGTAAGGCTCCTAATGAAATTCGTGGTGGAAATTATCGAATAGGTAAAAATTATATGAATTGTGCCACATAATGTGATCGTAATTTGATCTACGGCTTTGAAAAACCAATATAGATATATATACCAAGAAATCAAATAATTTCTTCCAAGCATAGTTTTTTTTTTTTTTCAGGGAAAGCAATAAATAGCGTGTAGTGTTTTTTTTCTCCAGGGAGAAGCAACTAAGGTAAAATCAGGGCTTATGTATATTTCTAGGAGTTACTGTAACCATTATTTCTTCATACCATCATATATCGCTGTAGATGGGAATTACACCTCAAGATATCTGTGAGCAAGTACTAGAACTTGCAAAAAAGGGTCTAACACCCTCACAGCTCTGTGTATTCCTTCGGAACTTGTATAATTTTAAACCAGTTAAAGACATTATGGTGAATAAAATTTTTAGAATCTTGAAGTCTTACGGTAAAGCAATTGTTTTAAGAAAAAAAAAAAATTTTACCTGAGTAATTGTATTGATATTATGATATTGATTTTTTTTTTTAAAGTCTAGCACCCGAGATTCCTGAAGACCTTTATCATTTGATCAAGAAAGCTATCGCTGTTTGAAAGTACTTGGAATGTAATCGTTAATAAAGCTGCCAAATTCCGTTTGATGTTGATCAAGTCAAGAATACACCGCCGCGTCAGATTTTATAAAGTAATGGGACAACTTCCCCCGGACTGGAAATTGTATCTTTAAATTTATTCTTTGTGCTTACTAGAGAGTTGGATTCGATTATACATCGTCTGACAATTTGATGATGATTTAAATTCAAATCTCAGTATTATTCTTAATTTCACGTTCTTATTATTATTATTATTATTTTAACGATCGTTGTATTTCTAATAACACTAACACACACTAGCTCAATAATTCTATGAAAATGGTATGAGATGAATCATTTATTATTGTTGTATTTCGAAATAGGGATTCACTAAGAACTAAATATTAAATCTATTTATGTTGTTTCTGCTCATTATTTCTTATTTTTTAAATAAAGATCAATACGAATCTGGGGTCATACAATTTATTGTAATCTGGCTGTTTATTTAAAACTTTATGTTATGCATAATTATAATAATAAAATGATTTATAAATTGTAAATGTTCGAGTAAGAATATAGTTCTTAGCTTGTCAAATTTAAAAGAGTTCTAGGTTTGATCGAAGCACGAATAAGATTTTTAATACTATCATATTTTTGAAATACGTATGTATTTTTTTTTTATTGCGGTTTGTGTCTTACAATTAATTATTAAAATTCAATGAAAATAATGTATGTGTGAATTGCGATCTGCTCAAAGATACATCAATTTGCAAGCCGTGGTAAATTGTATTATTTTATTTATAATGCAGTAATGTATTTAGTTTAAAATAAAAGTTTGGAGTTATAACCTGGGTTAGTGTAATCCAAATAATTCGGATAGATCCGACAATTCGGATTAAATGTGGATATCCGTATCCGTCAGTTTTGGACGGATGAATCCATAATTCATATGCATTTTATTACATAACCATAGTGGGAGGCGCTCAAGAACAGGATAAGTAAACATTATTGATTAATCGATATATTTAATATGCGAATAATAAACTGCTTATTTATCATTATGTAATACTTCAATTAATTATTATAAATTCATGTATTTTAAGATAAGTTATTTAGGCTCATGAATGTTTAACGTTGTAGTTTATTTTCTTAGCTATATGTCTAGCATTAAGTTTCATATTGTTGAATCCGAATTTGCTAATTTACTTGAATCCGAATTATTAATCAGATATGCGAAGCAGGTTCTGAATTTAATCTGAATAGCCTTTAATAAGTAGGATCGAAACACTAGTGTAGAGTTATTATACCAAGATTGTGAAGCTAGGTTTGGGATTTGGGATAGATTTGGGATGATATTTGGGATTTGGGATAGATTTGGGATTTGGAATTTGGGATTGGGATTTGTCCAGTTTGGGCTTATAGGATTTCAAATATAATTGGAAAATCCCATTTGTCCGGGTTTGTCCATGGAAAAATCCCAAATCCCAAACGTTTGTACGGCATGTATACCTTTTGTATTACGCAGCATTGATTTTGTTTGTAAATATCTTGTAACTGAATTCTTCTCTTGTTATAACATCCAAAAAGACATTGAAATCCTTCTTCATTATTTTGAGACATTTCTTTGAAAAGTTGATGTTGAGTAGGATCTGGTTGATTAAATGCTTCTAACAACAGATTTGCTAGATTCTGAAGGGCTTCTTCACGATATTTAATGGGTCGATCTGTTGGTACTAATGAGGTTTTATCCATATACTCACTTAAAAGCAAATTTAATCCGCTTGTAATGAAATAATTCTTAATTTCAAATCTTCATGTGATCGAAAGGTAGGTACAATGTTTTGCTTTACGAATTTAACACCAAACCTTTCAAGTGCCTCATCAAAGGCAAAGTAATGACTGGGACATGTTAAATTCACAGAACAAACATGTCGAAGTATTTGTTGTAAGATGGGATTTTTCCCAACATATAACAAAAAATATGTAATAGACTGTGCATAATTACTGTGTCTTATTTCTGGAAAAAGTGGGACAAATGAAATAAGATTTTCCATTTGCATTTCGTAACTTCCATAACAAATTCTAAGCTTATGTCCTAACCATATACCTGTCCAACAAAAAAACAAGTACCAAACTTTTACTATATTATTATTATCACTCTGAATATCACACATTCTTATAGATCAGTTTTTTGTATATTGACAAAGAGCATTACCCACTGCAATCCACAATAATTCTAAAATGCGGTGTAGTCAACTATCTTTTCAAGCTTTTTTAGATAAGATACACCTAGAATAGCAGCTAATTTAAAAATTCCATAAGCTGAAAAAAGACGAATTAATGTAGCACACATATTTTTAAAAGTATGCCATCCATCTAGAAGCAAGGTTATTTCTGGATTAGTCACATATAACTTTGTAGAAGATAGATTCATCACATGCTAAGTAAAGACTTCCAGTGCAGTCAAGTCCTACATCATTATTATACATTTTTGCTGCATTATGGATATTTTTATTATTACACAGATTCATACCAGGTTCTAAAATAACTACATTCGGTGGATCAACTAGACATCCTATTTGAATTTCTTTTTTTGTTTTGTGCTGCAATTTAGAAATATTAAAACTATTGTTAAAATCTAAAAGGGAACTAAATGTGTCTTCAAATTTTTGAAGTTTATTCTTCATAAAATCTGATATTCTAACCTAAAATTCATACTCAAATATCAAATTATATTGTTTAGCAATGCTAGATAAAGACTGTGGCAATTTGAACTGAAAAACTGTTCTAAGTGTAGCATGTGCTATGCGTTTTGGAACATCAAATATGTTATCGTATACAAATGTGCTTTCTTTAAAATCAATATTGTCTATTATACATAGGTTCCAAATATCTTCTCCATATAACAATTTTTTTGATATGTCGATATTACTGCTTCTTTGTTTTTCTAACTTGCGTTCATAGCGGTTTGTATGAGAAACAACATTTGCAGTACATAAAATCGCATAAAGTGAATTTAATTGTCTAGGTTTTCTACAAAGGGAACTCATTATATGTAAGAGCCAAATATTTATACCCGGAAATGCTATTGAAAAAATTAATGACATTATAAAAGTTAAAATTTTTATGGCTCTTGTGGTATTAAACTCTGCTAGAATCATCCTGCGTTGTATATACTTTTTTTGTACTATTTCCCATTTTTTTTGCAAAATGAAAATGACAAAATTATTAAATAGTTGTTTCATTGATTTAGGAAATGCATTGTGAAATTCTTGTAAAGTATTTGGTGCCTCAAGTGTTTCTCTCTGTGCACGTACTTCTGATTTTGACTTCCAGACAACAGTTTCTAAAGCTTCACCTAGCTTTTGTGGCTCATTAATTATAAGATCGGTATATTGAATTTTTTTTTTCTAATTTATACAAATTAACTTTTTTTATACAAAAAGCAGTTCTAATTCCAAAATATGTTGGTGGGTTTATTTTATTAACTTGGTCTTCTTTCGAATTGTCTATTGATACCTTAGCAATGTTTGCTTTTTTATTTAAAAATCTAATAATCACCAATCAGACTTCTTCTAAAAGCATTTCTTGAAGTTGCTGATCTTGATCAGTTGCTATTACTTGAATCCAATATCCCAAAAGATGAAGCGAGAGTTGATTGTTATTTGCATGTTTTTTAGCACATGAAGATTGTTTTTTTTTTCATTGGAAAAAATGCCCACCTTCATTATCAAAGCAGCGAGAGCAAACAAATTTTGATCATTTTTGACTCGTGGTTGATCTAACAAATTCATTATTTCTCTCAGTAAATGCTAAACAAACTTTTTAATCCAGTGCAAGGAATACAAATATTTCACCCAAATATTTTCCATAAATGCTGCATACAACATTCTCCTCGACTAAAAAAGTATCTATCAGAGTTGCAAAACATACATTTCTGCTTATAGATACAACTTTTGTCAATTGAAACTTCATTCTTTAACCCAGATGAATAAAGTTTATTCTGATAAAAAAAAAAAATAGTTGGAGCAAACACCTAAGTTATTTAATGCATTTATTGTTTTATTCTTAACTGCTACATCTAAAATCTGAAAATCTAATTCCCAAATTCCTATAAGTTGCTTAAGTGGTCTTGAAACAAGATTTAAACAACGTTGAAAACGCCCTTCAGCATAATCAATAATAACACATTGTTCATTACTTTTGCTTAAATTATTTGTATTTATTTCACCACCTATTTCATAATCAATTATATTACTATTATCTGTTGGCAGAGTCCACATAGACTCAACCTCTGATTGCAAATTATTATCTAATGTTAACCAATTAATGTCCTTTTCATCTTGTTCTAAATCTTCAATAGAGGATGCTGCAAAATTTTTTGCATGACTTAGAGCTCTTTCATCAAAAGTAAAGCCATTAGCATACTCGTTATCAGTTGTTACACTTTCATCGGTTGTAGTTTTTGGACTAGAAGGTATTTCAGATGTATTTTCAAGATAGCTTTCATTATCATCCAATATCTCGTAATCAAAGTCGGGATCTTGATATTCAAAATATTCATAGTCAAGAAATTCGTTATCTATAATTTTGAACAATAATATAGTAGTTTAAAACTCAAATTTCTTGAAAGGGAAAGAAAAAAAAATAAAAGAGAAAAAAAAAAAACTAAAGAAAAAAAAATTAATGATGAAAAAATAATACGTACAATGCTAATACTAGTGTTATTGAGGCAGTAGATCTAACCTGAAGTGAAGTTGTCATTATTGTAAATGCTTATTTTATAAGAAATCTTCAAAACCTCAAATCGAATAAAAATTGCCATATAGATGTTTTGAGATATTCAAAGTGTGGGTTGCTATGGGGAAAAACTACGTAGATTGTATATTCGTAATCTTGACTAATATAGTCAGTTATAAGCATTTCAATAATAGAATTATTAGTATTTCCAATTGGAGATAGTTTTTCTTGTGGAGTTTCAATTAAAGACACTTTTAAAGGACACTTATTTGAATCTGAAGCTCTATCAAAAATAGTTAGATGAGTTGACATCACAACTATCATCTAGGTATGATAATTATTTTATTATTAAATTATTATAGTTTATTATTATTGTTACTGTTTTTAATAATTCTATACTTTTTTATGATATATATATATATAATAGTGTATAATCATTGTTTACCTTTGGTCTATGTAGATCTGTTGAATGAGATCCTGAGACGCAGGCTATTTTAGAAGAGACAAATACTATTTCATCGGTGGAAAAATCATACCTGGTCATTATGCTAGAAGTACTGGTACATATAGAACAACTTCTACTTCATTATCTTCATATCTCACAGGATACAATCCAATAGCCCATACTGAAACGGCTTTTATATCTTTTGTTTCATTTTGTTTGACATGTTTAATTTTTATGATAGTATCTAAATAACAGGATATTTTTTTTAAATTGCAATGATATGAAGACGGATAGATTTTAAGTAATAAGTATAAGTAATTATTAAGTAACAGAGTAAGAGATTTAGTCAGGAGAAAATAAGATATTTTTTATTTATTATAGAATCGAGTTTATAGAAGAGAAGCTTATATACATTAAGCACTTATAATAATTATATATTCAAAAAGGAGCTTTTTAGTAAATAGGTGAGTTTCTTTTTAGAATGGTATTATAATTGATCAACATGTTCTTTTTTTTTAATTATAAAGGCTGATGTTAATGGTGGCTAATGCCTTTATTTGTGTTTTTAGTTAATATATTATATATTACTTGTACAGAGTAAGTGAGCAACTAGCCACATGTGTAACTTTTGGTTATCTATTTTAAGTAGTCCATCTGAAGGTTCTACACTAGCTGCCATACCTATAATCTACTAGGAGACTATCTAATTAAATACTCTGATTCCTATACTGCACCTAGACAATTAGTCTCCTCAATTCTCATATAACTAATGCCATCTAACCTAACATTAAGCCTCTCTTTCTGTACATCTGTCAAGCCATTATCCAATTTCAGAGCACATCACCTGACTGTAAAGTTTAGAAAGCCCTTCTGTTAACTAACCTACCCACTCTACAGACCATTAACTGGGCTTGCCCTTGCAGAGTTCACCTGTACCCCAGTACCTACTTCATAGCATATCTCTAGTACTTTAGTATACCTTTGCTTTGTCTTTAGACTCCAAATCCAGATAGCTTGAAAGGACTGTGATCTGTCCCTGGTATATCAAGTCTGGCCCAATATCCTTTTCCTTTAGTTTGACCCAGTAGCCTGGTTGGTGGTACCCTTACCTAGAGATTTTTGTCTATCTGATTCCTTCACATTGGTATCTGTTTTCTCAGTCTAGCCTTTACAATAATACTGTCAAAGATCTGTGCTATCTCTCTACTCTGGTCTTCCCAAGTGGGCTCTGGTTATTCCTAGTTCTACAGATTTATATTACCACAAGAACTTATCTTGGGTTTGCACTGCCCGGTACTGGTTTGCATCCCTCTGTGTAACTGAGGTTACACAGATGCCCCATGACCTGCCAGCAGGGACCCGGAAAAATTTGGAAATAAATTTTTCCAAATTTTTCTAAATTTTTGGCCTTAATTTTGGTATTTCCAAATTTTCGTGGTTTAGCCAAATTTTTCCAAATTTTTTGGCGATTTTTTAGAAAACATGTGATCTCTGGCCAATAAAAACGGGGCAATGAAAATTTTGGAAATAAATTTTTCCAAATTTTTGAGTTTCATGTG
>CAJVPY010000570.1:0-25610 GCA_910591965.1 Dentiscutata erythropus | reverse complement strand
TCTAGTTATTTTTCAAGCCTTACTTGCCATACTTTGGCATTTGGCTATACTTAAAAAACATAGACCTATTTGGGAGATTCTCTAAACTAGCTCAAAGTAAAGATATAATAACATCTATTATATATTTTTTCACTTTGAGTGTCTTGTATTTCACTTGTTGCAAAAGCCAAATTATTCCAAATCCTTCCTCTATAAAAAACAAAATTGATATTAGAAAAAGCCAAATATTATGACAAAATATAGAGGTAAAATTTTTGAACTTATTTATATTAAATCATTATAGTTTATTTGTGCTAAATCAAAAAAAAGATAATTTTGTAAAATAATTAAGAAACTTTGGATAGTATAAGCTTTGTAGATTTAGAATATAGGCCAATAAGTAACCAATTTGATATTATTAAAATACAAATAGCTGGTAAAGAATTATATTTAAATGTCTTAATAAAAGATGTAAGTAGGGTATCAAGATACTTTCATTTAAACAAAGCAGAAATATCTTTCACAAAAAATATCTCATAGCATATAGAACCTCTTATTTATTTACTTTTAACTCTTAGAAATATTATAGTTGTAAATCAAAATTTGCTTATTCAAACTCTAGAATAGTTTAATACATATCTTTCTAGAAATGTATATCAAAGTCCAGTTATTTTTTACTAAAACATAATTAAAAGAATTACTGTAAATTTCTAAAAATAAGCTACTTTTTTGGGTAAAAAAGTAATACAAAAATTATGGAGATAGCTTATTTTCAGATACAATTTCAAAAAGTTGATTTTTTATTATTTTTTAAAATCTAGAAGTAGTTTTTATATATAAAAGTCAAAACTCTAATATGTAAATCAATAAAAGTCACTTAATAGAAGTTGTTCAGGATATAAAAATACATATATTTTGAAAGTTTTAAGCAAATCAAAGAACTTTTTGCTAAGATATTTTTGCATTTACATTTGACTATAAAATGCAAAAACAACTTAGTAAATAGTTTTTTAATTTGCTTAAACTTTCAGAATGTGTGTATTTTTACATTCTGAACAACTTTTATTAATTGCTTTTATCAATTTACTTAGTAGAATTTTGATTTTTATATTTAGAAACTACTTTTGGATTTTAAGATAGCTTATTTTTAAAATAAAAAAGTTTCTTATATTCCTCTTCCAAGAAAAGAGGGGTAGCTTATTTTTGGAGTAGCTTATTTTCAGGAATATACAATAATTTAACAAAAAAAGCATTTTTCAAAACATGTATAATTAAGTCAAAAATAAAATTTTTATCTGAAATATAGTTGTTAGATGAAACCTCAAGGTTTTGTACTAATAAAAGTAAAAACTTAGTTTTATTTCAATTTTTATTAACTAAAATCTTAAATATCAAAATGTCAAAACTGATAAAACATGTTGAAATTGACAAAGATATTAAAACTAGCAAAAGTTAATGAAACTGGCAAAAGGTAATAAAACTGATAAAATTACAAGGTGACAAAACTAATAAAAAATGAAAAAACAAAAATGTTGTTGAAACTCATTAAAAATTATGTGGATAAAAAATAAATTACAAAACAGAAAATTTATAAAAATTTTAAACTAATATAAGTAAAGGTGCTTTGACTTTCTATATTTTATATCTATAAAGCTACAATCTAAAATATACAATTTATACTTAAATTAATTTTAATAAGAAACTTAATCAATTACTATATTACTGCAAAATAATGCATACCTGTGCAGTATTTCTATTACCTGCATGGTATTTTAATTACCTGCATAGTATTTCAATTACCTGCATAGTATTTCAAGTACACATATGTACACTATTTCGAAATCAATATTTTCAAAATAGCACCCATGTGCAGTATATAAATATTTATTTGAAATCAATCTTCTTAAATAGAAAATATGTAACTTAGTAGCAAATAATATACTTCATAACCTTATTATATATTAATTGACTCTTTTCTTGAAGTTTTTTTTTAGAGTTTTGTAAATTTTGACTCAGCTGGGTTATAAAAACTGATTTAAGTTTATATGGTCTAAGTTTATTATTATTTTTTTATATTCAAATATTAAGAGTTTTGATTTATATATCTGGCTTATCTGTCAAATATTCACTATAAAAATTGATAACAAATGATCAGCATTATAACAAAAGGAGAGATGAGATAGCACTAAGAATTTTTCTCGTAAATCAGTACACTTAAAATTATAGAAATATATTTATTTCTACAGTATTCTATATAAGGTGTATGCTATTTCAAGATGCACATAAACATTATTTTGAAGCCAAGTATACTATTTTTGGGGAATGTGATTTTGAAATAACGCCCATATGCATTATTTTACAGTAATATAGTAAGTAAATTAGCACAAATAATAAATTAATAATAAGCATAGATCATTTTTACATATTTTAGTGTTTTAATTAAAAAATAATTGTTGTCTATTGGCTAAATTGACTTGAATAAAAGACAAATTAGCACACACAAGTTAAACTTTAAAATTTCAGATACTAAAAAACTGATTATGACCAGATATTTGGTGCATATTGCAATCTATCAAATAGATTTTGCTTCCAATAGGCCTATTAGACATTTGATACTTATATCTTAAAATATCAGATATTTGATATTTTGTTAATAGAAGAATCAGATTACTAATTGCCTATCAGATGCAATATCTATTTGATAAGTAGCAATACGTGTCAAATATCAGGTAGCTATCAGCTTTATAAACATTTTATATTTCACTAATATCTCACAGAAATTTTGTTGAAATTTTTAAGTTTGATCTGTGACAGATAAAAGGTGCATATATTGTTTTCGGATCTTTGACTATTGTTGTATTTTCCAGTTAAATAAAAAACAGAGAACTATATTATTTTACATCTACAAGTTTATTTTACTGAAAGTCTATTTCACTAAAGCTTATTTTACTAACAAGTGTTTTTTATAAATTACACTAATTTTAATTCTAACATGAACCTAATAATAATGACCAAAGTTACTTTGTCTGTAAAACAAACTTTGGTGAAATAGACTGTTGATAAAATATATTTTTAGTAAATAATTATCAGTGTCAATGAATTCAATAAAAAGTGAAGTTAATAAGAATCATAAATTATAGTATATTATTGACTATCAGTTTTCTAAAGTGGTATAATATAAAAATTTATAGGATTTATTTTTATTAACAGTTTAGCTTTGCTAAAAACATAGATTTTCATCAATTTAGGGTGTGGCGATTTAGTGAAGTGGTAGAGTTGTCACACCCCCAAGCTAGCTTGACTATAGTATCAAGTTCAAATCCCACTAGTGACATTTCAAATAAAAATATATATGTTACGATAATGAATCTTCATTAAGTTGGGGTTTAGTTAGACCTATAACTTGTAATCTCAGATTACACCAGTGTGCCAGAGAACTCTGTGTCCTGCATTGGAAGCACTGGGGGCATTAGTGTAATGTCTGGGTTATACGAAGAAATGCAAACCAGTATGGGTAGTGAAACTCATGATAAGCCCCTAGTGCATTGGTAATACTAAGGAACGAGAAGATCCAAAACTGGCTTGGCAAGTCCCAAATAGAAAGTAGTGAAGATCTTTGATAGTACTACAGGAAAGTCAAATTTGGAAGCAAGTACTAAGATTGGTGAACTTGAGCAACAAAGATTCTTTAGTGGAGGATCTACCATCAACTGCTGCCGGTCTAATACCAAACAGGTTAATTTGGTGATCACCAACAGGATCACTGGCCTGGGAAACTGGTAGGCTGGGGCTCTACCCTTTCCGGCTCTGTATAAGAAGTTGAAAAGTCAGGAGCCATGCCCTTCAGAAAAACATAAGCTAAGAACAGCTAGGTGGTACTAGCCGAAAAAAAAGGATATACATTATAAAAGTATATACCAAGGAAAGACAGACTAAAGGCACTTAAAGCCAGGTCAATGTCGACCCTTCCAGGAGAATAGCTTGGTAGCAATATAGGAGAGACTAGTAAGGATTGTAGAAAAATAGAAGCTAGAATGTAATACTGGGGTCCAAATATCAAATCTACAAGAGTATTAGTAAGTAACAAACAGGGGTTTAATAGTTAGCCCTGACCCAAGTGCATGGGTTAAGCCATGGCATCAGTTACTGAAAATCTGGTTGAATATATAAGTGGGATATATACCGCTCCAGTGGGTTTAGTACAGAGTCAAATGCCTCCTGGTGCTAGAGAAAGTACTGGGTATTAGGGGCTAAAGCCTCAGGGCCAAGATTGAAAAGATTAATTAGTGACAATATGTAACATAATAATAAGTATAACTTATGCTGAATATTAATAAAGCAATTCAGGTCTAAGTACTCACCTTAACATTTAAAAAAAAAAAAAGATTTTTATCAATTTTTTAGCAGAAGCACCAGAGCTTCATTAATAACATAGATTTTTAGTAATTATTAGTATTATTTTTTTTTAAGTTTGGGGTTTCAATTTTCATCATAAGGATTTGAGAGTTTTAATTTTGTCAGAAGAATTTGAGGCTTTGACTTTTGACAAAGGTTTCATTATTTAGAACTTAGGTTTCAACTTTCGTTATCAAGCAAAAAAGGTTTTGTATAATATCTATAATCTGAATTGGATTTATCTTGAGGCTGATAATATAAAGTTAAAACAAATTATAGATGAGAATACTGAACCTAAGACTAGATGAACAAAATAGAAAAAATAAAACAGTTACAAACCTTATAAATGAAAATACAGTACTGAATTCAAATCTGAAGTTTTGAAATTAGAACAAAAATTATTACAAAATAATGATGAGAAGGGTAACTTTATTACCAAATCAGATGATAATACAGCATCATACAAAATGAATTCTGATGATACAGTACTTCTAAACAAATAAAAAATATATTTATTTAATTATAATAAGTTCTGGTATTATTATAGTTGTTAGACAAAACCTTTTTTTGCTTAGTAATAAAAGATGAAACCTAAACCCCAAAATAACAAAACCCCTGACAAAAGATAAAACCTCAAATTCTGCTAACGAAAGATGAAACCCTAGTGCTCCTGTTAAAAAAAACCTCTTGTAGAGATTATATAATTTTTATTATTTGGCATTTTTAATAAGACATATATTAGTGTTTACAAAGTTTTAATAAAAATCCTTGTATTTCATTTCAGGCCCAAAAATATAAACCACACTTTTATGAAATTAGTACTAGCACTATTAATAGTATTAGTGCCTGGCAAAGTGCTATTGTATCTAGTATAGGCACTTGCAAATACCTACTTTGTATTTTTGTGAGTATAGTACAAAAGTGCCAGCCTAGAATTGGCTAGCACTTTTTGCTTAGTATTTTAATTCGGGTCAGGTTAACCAGGTGGGTCAGATATCTGGGTTGTGATTATGGCCACCTGGGTGAATACAAATGAATCAACCCTATGGGTCACCCATAAATCAACCCATCAATTTTATAATAATTGGGCAATAAAAAAGTTAAATTATGAATTTAACTCTAAAAGAGATACTGTTATAGAACAAAAGATGTGCAAATTTAAACTGACATAATATTTCTAAGAGAATGCAAATCTCAGAAGATTGTAACAGATATGGATGATTGTATTAAAGATAGTGATTGGCGTCGTAATCATGTGATGCTAATTGTCACGTGGTAAAATATATAAAAACGACAATTTAATTGTTGATTTTTATATATTGTATCATGTGACAATTAGCATCACATGATTACGACGCCAATCACTAATTAAAGAGTTTCATTAATGCTACAGAGTATGAAAGTGCAATTGATCAGATAATAGTCAAGAAATTGTTGATAAAGTTCTGTAACCCTGTTTAGATAGAAAATGAATAAGGATGGATAAAAAAAAAACAATTAAGTGGACAGCACAGTTCTAAAAATTTATTGGAGTAAGTAATCATTTACCCAAATCAAACAGTCTACCCAATAACCCAGGTGGACCATTAATTCACCTGGGTGATCTGGGGGTCAACCTGCTGAGTTATCTGGGTCATGATTTTTTAAACAAGTTGAAACACTACTTTTTTAAATTCATAAAGTTCTAATGTCAAAATAGTTTGTAAATATTAGATAATCAAATAGCAAATGCAAATTTGGCAAATTGATATTTCACAATTTTATGAGTGTTGTACTATTAACATAAAGCTAATAATATCTAAATTGAAATATTATATTCAACTAATTACAACCTATAAGTTGATCCAAATTAATTGCCTATTCAGATTATTGATTATTGCACTCAGATTATCACATTCGGGCTTATTATATTTTGGATTATTACATTCAGAATTATTACATTCGAAATACTTTTCTTTTCAAGATTATAATTCTTCGGGATTATGATTATTCAAGATATTTTTTTCAAGATTTATTTAATAAACTGTCAAAATATTGCTTTTTCAAGATTTTAAGATTTAGGATATAATAATACTATCGAGATTTAGTTTGATTTTATATGGGACTATATATAGATTTGATATATATAGTACATCGAACACCATATGTAAATTACTGAAAGATTATAATACTACAGTTATACTGATATATATTTTAAATGAACAAAAATTGAATTTCATAATATATAGATAAAAATACCAAAATATTAAAAATAGCCAAAATTTACTAGCTTTTAAGTCAATCCAATAACCACATAAATATTTGAATAGATATATATCTAATTACTATATACTATTTGAATGAATAGTAATTATTCAAATAATATTAGTTATTTAATGAATATTCAAATAGGCATTTTTGATCCAATATTATTTGAATAAGGAATCCAATTTTATTTGAAAATAGTTTAACTGGTTAAATGAGTTCATCTAATTGGCTCTATATTAAAATGACTCACAGCAACTGCATTCTGTGCAATGCAACTCTTGTTGTTATTAATCATGGTTTTATTTATTATATAATAGTATTTACATAATATATACTATGCTTGATATTTGAATTACATTAAATTGTCATGTATAATATTGATTATAAATAGATTTCAGAGAAATTACATCTTTAATAGTAAAGACATCATTTATAATAGCAATTTGGTTAACAAATTAATGACAATA
The DNA here is from genome assembly GCA_910591965.1 of Dentiscutata erythropus. Lineage (NCBI taxonomy): Eukaryota > Fungi > Glomeromycota > Glomeromycetes > Diversisporales > Gigasporaceae > Dentiscutata > Dentiscutata erythropus. The sequence continues at coordinate 18,522 of CAJVPY010000570.1, read as the reverse complement.
TTATAATGATGAAACTGTCTAGGAGTAAAATTTCTGAATGGTGCAATATTCTCATAAAGTTTTGCTCACTTTTCTAAGAGTGTGATAGTAATAATTTCCAAATTAGTTAAAGTTCCTGGCCAAATTTTAAATATTTCTTTTAAAATACTTCTAACCTCCCAAAATATTTTAACAATTTGAGTGTATGCTTCCCATCATGAATTCTTAAAGGTATTCTTGCATAATATAATCTGGTAGATCAGATTAGCAGATAAGCTTTTCGATCACTTATTGTTGAAATTAAAGACATTTCTAAAAAAAAACTTTTTTTTTAATTACTAGTTAACAGATTACATTAATACTACATTAATTATACAGCTTACTTGTTGATTAAATTATAATTAAGGGGATATTATAAATCCTTCTTTTAATTACTTCATTCATTTTTCCTCATAATGATACTGGATATTATGGAAAACTTTGTCAAGATTTAATTTGACTAGCTGTTGAAGTTTTTTCACATCTTCTTGGGGCTTTTTTCCTTTTATTATTGGACTGGCACCCTCAATATAGAGAATCTCAAATTTAATCTCATCTATTTTTAATCTGATTGTTCTATCTTGCTTGCAATTTTCATCCTTTTCTAGATATTTGAAAAGTGTTGTGCATGTACTATATAAATAAAAAATTAGTAAAAATCGGGTGTTTTTTTTTTTTCTAAACAACTTTATAAAGAATGCTTCATTCATCATTGATTTAAAATTATTTATAAGTGAATTTTTATCTGAAAATTCCGCTTACAGATGCTTCTAAAAATGATTAAACTGTATCGATTAACCAGATTTCTTCAGATACTTCATTCAAGTAAATATTGTTATACTTTAAAATGATGTCTTGACTAAAATTAATCATATTATTAGACCATAGTAAAAAAAAAAAGAGATAGTTAATCTAGAATACTTACATGCTACATATCATTTTACTGAATAAAATTTCATCACTTCTTTCAAAATTTTCTCTATTTAACTTCAGAAAAATTATATCTATAGTTCAAATATCCAAAAACTATTTGGTTATGCTACTAGGAAGATCTGACCTAAAATGCTCATCAATTATACATAGTAGTTCAAACCCGTCTGAATTGATGTTAAATATACTTGGAGGAATAACATAAGCATTGATATAAAAACTCCTTAAGAGTTCATTTTGTGGTAAAGATTCTAAACTTGTATTCAAGATTGCAAGTATGTACAAACTAAATCCATTTCTTTGATCCAAATTTGACTAATTTAATGTGATTCAATTAGGTGAATTGAAAGCTTATAAAAAAAAAAATCAAATTATATATTTTTTACTTTATAGTCTTCCTCCTCTACAATCACCTAATTTGTATTGTACAAAACCGTGACTATAAATGAATGTGATTATATAAAATTTACTCTATATAATCACACTTAATATATAATCTATATCATGTAAATATATAGAAGTAAATATAAAATATACAGTATACTTAATAATAAATGCATATCTAACTTTTTGCTAAATAAAGTAATCAGAGAGTTGGGCTCCCGCTAAAAAAAAAAAAAAAAAAAACTGGATTGATGAAACTTTATGATAATAGTGAATCCTTACTTCTTTCGCTAAAAAATTACTACTGAAATTTTGGTTTTGATGAAGCTATTAATAAAAATAATAAAATTATCTCTATAATTTTAGATATTTAACCCGTCGATAAATCATTAATGAGGCTTTTTATTTATATTTAATACTGAAGATGTTTATTGACTTGTACGTATATTTAGGTTTTAAAAAGCCAATTACAGAAATTATAAATAGCAAATAAGCCATTAGCATCTATGTTTAATGCCGAAGATGTTTATTGGCTTAGCCCGGCTTGTCTATTTAGGGTTTGAAAAGCCAATTACAGATTGAAGAACTGTATGTATGTATTGTATGTACCTCTTATTATCTGTACTAATTTATTAATAAAAAGTCTTTTATTGATTTAGCTAATAGGATATCGATATACAGAAATATGTGGAATGATCTTAATTGTGCTAATTTACTTAATTGATAAATTACTTCTTAAGTTACTTATTAAAATTGATATAATTGTATGTTTTAAATTTTAGTCTTATATAAACATAAATGTAGGAGCCAGTGGCGCCCTTACTTACACTCAGGCAGGGTTGGCAATGGACTATGTCCATTAAAAAATAAGTTTTCAATGGACCATAATGGACCAATACCATAATCCATTGGTTCATTGATCCATTGATTTATACTAGTTTTATCAAAAATATCACTTTATAAAAATTAATTATAATTAAACTATTAAAACATATTAATGCTATTTTTATTCTGTAAATCTTTTAAATATTTAGCAAAAATTAACCTCTAAACAAATATAAAAAAAATATAAACTATAATTTAATACATTTTTTTTTATATATTATTTATTTATACTAGTAAAATTAAAAATTTTAAATAACATTCAAATCATGTTATTCAACACAGTAAAAGTTTAAATTTTATTTGTATTATTTCTTGATTATATTTCACAGAAAACAGTAAATAGAATATCTGAATAATAAGTAAGAAGTAATTATATGAGGATGCTAGTAGAAACCAAGCAAATTGCTTTTTTTAAAAATTTTAAATCAAAATATCTCAACAAATATTATCCAAACTTGATATAATTTTTTATAACTATATAGAATTAAAATAAAAAAGTTTTTATTAAATTTGGTTTAATAGTTGTTGAGATATTTTATTTCAAAGGTTTAAAAAAATTTTACTTGCTTGGTTTCTACATACATATATATTAATTTATATGTATATAGTTATTTATATACTTGTCCATTGGGTCTGGGGATTAGCCAATGGAACCAATAGATCTGGTCAATGGACCTGGACAAATGTGCCAACCCTGCACTCAGGGACCTGCAATAATTTGGATATCAAATTGTAAAAATTTATTTGGGTATCAACCGAAATTTGGATAAATTTGGAATAAAAAATTTAAATAATATCCAATATTTGGATAAAATATGGATAAAAATTTAAATATTTAGAATTATTTTAAATATCAATTATTTAAAAAAATTATTATTAGCCAATCAAAAATAAGATTATCGTGTAACTCAAAACTCTGCTTTAAAATTTATTATTTACTTTAATTAAATAAAGCATATTCAACATTTTTAAGGAATCTTCACTTAAATTTTTCCTATCATTTTCTAAAATATTATTATAAACAGAGAAACTTCTCTTTGCAGTGCAAGAAGAAATGGGCAACCAAATATAAATCAAAGCTATCTTGCTTAAAAGTGATAGTGAAGAAGATATTTTGTCCCAAAATTCATCTAAATTATTAAACTCAACTAAAGTTAAATCTAAATTACAATAAAATGACTATTCTCTTAACAAAGCATCTGAAGAATATTTTAACTCAAAAATCTGGGTTAAATAATTTTTAATATTGCAGTTAGCAATGGTTAATTTTACAAATCTTGAATCAAAAATTTGCATAGCAATAAAAAGAAAACAGGAAGGATGGTGTAAAAAGTGATTATTGAATTTTGTATAAACAAAAGTAAAAGCTATTTGAAATATACTATTAAAAAGACTCAAATCTGACCCAATATTTGTAATACAAGAATTTACTTCACCTTCAAAATCAGTATTTAATTTGCCACTTTTTAAAAAACTTTTAAGTTGTTGAATCCTACTTTCAACATATGAGATCACAGGTTCATTTTCTTTTTGAAAGAACTTAAGATCAGAAATAAATTTTTCAGTGTAATGCTGAATAAAAATTAGATAAGTTCATACTTGTTCACTTTCTTCATAATTATAAATATATCGAAAATTTTTGTGATTGTTTCAGATGATTCAATTTGCAATTCCTTATTATAAAATTCTTGCATATAGCCCAAATAATTGTAAACATAAAACACTATTCTAAACCAAGTATCCCAATAAGTTGTAGCTGGTAATGGTATAAATTACTTAATTGTTGATCCAATCCATACTATATTAAGCAATTCATATAGCAAGATCTATGAGCTTTAGAATATATAAACATTTTTTTGATATTTGAAATAAATATTTTAACAAGATTAAAATAAAAAATTGACAGCTATGTTTCTCTAAAATAATAAAGTTAAATCTTATTAATATATATTAATAAATAATAATACTATTATTATAATGATAATTATTATTTACTCAATTAAATTTACAATATGAGCTAAACAAGTATTATGCTTTAATTGTTGCATTACAGGACTTATAGCTTTGCAAAAACATTTCTATATACAATGCAGAATCAGTAACAAACAACTTTGAAAGTATAAAGGAAATATTCCATTTAGGTAAAAGGCATAAAACAAGACTATCTATAGTTGAATGATTCACTTGTTACAAATAATCGACTGATATACTGTAAGTTTTGTTATTTCTTGATATAAAAATAATATGTTATCTACACTACACCCTTTTACATAAGTTGTTTCATTAATTATAATTGCAATAGATTTTTCACTAAATATGCAACATAAATCTTTTAAATGTTTATCAAAAACTTTTGACAAATATAATCAATATAACTACTAGCCAAAGGTATACAACTACTCTTTTTACAGTACATATTTAGAAAGCCACAAAGCTGTTAAGTTTTTTGATTGGTATATCTGCCTCAACTAGTGCTTCTAGGTCTGGTTTGGGTTTAGTTCAGTCCAGGTCTGGTCCAAGATTGAACCAGTTCAGACTTTAAATTTTACTAGTTTCGAACTTCAAACCAGACTCAAACTTAATTATGAGTCTGGTTTGGGTCTGGTTTGAAGTTTGCAAACTAGTTTGAGTCCAAACATATTTATAAATTTGTCTGGGTCTGAAGTTAGCAAACATGTCTAGTTCAGTCTGGTAGATTTTTTTGTGGCTTAGCTCATAATGTGAGCAGATTTGTATTACATATTTACTCATATAATAAGCTAAACTACAAAAAGACCAAACTAGATATTTGCAAACTTTGGACTTTATAGAAGATAACACTTTAAAGTACTTTTTGAGAACCCTACATTTTACTAATAAAAATAATCTTTTTGCTTCAATATAGAAAAATAATCAGTAATAATTAAATAAAAATCTTGTCTTTTTACTTTTTACTAAATTATATGCTAGTTTAAAAAAAGAAAAAAAAAATAATCATTGATTTTCTTAATTTTAAAACTAAATCTAAATTGCTTTAATAATTACGGCACCTCTTAGTTATTAGTATTCCTGTGAACTTTACTTAGAAGACAAAATATATTAACACTTATTGGGCATATCAACTTATACTGTAGAGTGAAGGTATCAGAAATGTATTATCTAAATCTATTTTATTATGTTATATTTAAATAAGATTTATTTCTAACTGTTTAATTTAAATCGATACAGGCAATTTAATAAAAAAAACTGAGCTTAATACAGTCTTCCCCCTCTATAGTCACCCCCTATATAAGCACATCATATAAAAACCTCTTTATAAGCACATCTATTTTAAAATCAACTATTATAAACATATAGAAACAAAACCTCTATATAAGCACAATACTTTATAAGCACATTTTTTAAAAAATGTTACTATGATCCTGACGGTGTGATTATAGAGAGGGAAGACTGTATTTAAATTTGGCAGTTCTTGTAGTGGGATGTTGTACTGATTCATAATTCGAACAAAAATATACAAAAATTTGTTCAAGAATTAAAAAATTATAGTGAAATTGGTTACAAAAACCCTTTGTGTTTAGGAGTGTCAAGAAATAATCATAGTAACTATATTATTGTTAATAGAAGGTTTGTTATAAAAAAATTTTGTACAAAGTATCACAATTAGAATAGAAAGATAAATTGAATATTTTGTACTATATAGCTAATGCACTTTGCAAGAACTCTTTCTTAACAACGTTAGATCTTGATAAAAATTAACTTGGATTTGAAGAAGAAAAACAGTAGCTAATACACTTTGCAAAAACTCCTTCTTAACAACATTAAATCACGATAGTAATTGGCTTAGATTAGAGTTAGGAAAGACATTAGCTGCTTTGAATCTCAGGTTGATTCATTCATAGGAACTCAATCACACAACGAAAACATTTTGCAAAATACACATGTCACAGATCTTGGACTATTTAAAAAATTAAAAAAAGAATAAATATGTGAAATTCAGCTATATACTAAAGTATGAGATATTTATAGTCTTGGAGTTATCATGACAAACATTTTGAATAGATGAAGAGAATCAAAGATTATCAATAGATTAAGACCTAAATGTTTGGAGCCAGATTTTTATATTAACCTAGCTATAAAACCTATTGAATAAAGATTTTGATTAGTGTTTCGCAAAATGAATTCGAGATTCGAATTTGATTCACAAATTTATTTTGAATCTTATAATTTACTGATTCTGTAGATCTGAATCCAAAGAGAGATTCAATCAAAGATTCAGATCCATTATTACTACCGAATGCAAACTCTGATTTCTTGTGATTTTTTTTTAAAAAGCATATTAATTATTACTATTCAGCTAATAGTACCAGATATCGAACCTCATTAAATAAATAAATGTGCAGTATATATTAATAGGATTGTGTGGGTTAAAAGATTCAGGTGTGAATTTTGCTTCTTATAGACTTTAGTATATTTATTTCTTACCATTATACTTATTTGGTTATGATTAGTATATAATTAGATCAATTTACAAATTAAGCAGTTATTAAATATACTTATTATATAAGTATAAAATAATGCTTGTAGACATTATTTTGAAAAATTAAGTGCTTCAAAAATAATATATAGTCTGGAATTAGTGCTCATGTGTGTTCTGAATTAATGTATATGTAGCACATAATTTATTGTTGTGATAGATATACATATAGTCAATACTCCATATATACACTCTATAAAGTTTATTTTATATAAAGTACACATCTTTCATGAATCTGGTTGAGCATCAAAAAATATGTATAGATATATTTGAACTCAGACCAGTCTGCAGACTTCAAACCAGACCTTGACCAAACACAGACTTGACTAAAAAGTTTAAATATAAAAGTCTGAGTTCAGTCTAAAAATCAGACCAGACTCAGACTTAACTGAAGTTTGGTTCGAGTCCAGTCCATAGAAGCACTAGCCTCAACTTATGCTATAACAATATTGCAAATAATTTCTTTTTTTTTGTCTGCATAGTCAAAGATAATAGAAGATATTGTTGCCAGGTTTTATTTTTGAAGTTTAAATATGCTTCATGTTTATTATTATATACTTTACTACTTATATATGTAATAATAAAAGCTTTATTTTGGTAATTAATACTGTAGTTATAGAAACTGCATATAAGTTTTCCAGAAACCAAAACAAAGTCTTCTGAATACTCTTGTACATAGCTAGCAGCAATGACTTTTTAAGATGTTTTTTTTTTCTTTTTTTTTATTTGTTTATATTCAAAAAAAAAATATTTGTACTCAAAAACATATTATTTCACTTTTGTGCACTCAAGACTTGGTGCTTATAATAAAAATTAACTTGAATGTTCCAGAAAATTAAATAATTTATATATTAATTGACTATGTATTTTGATTGGCCAGATTACATGCATTCTAAAATTGGTCAAAAATTTGGATATAATTTGGGCAAATTTTTAAAAAAATTTGGAATAAGCACAAAAATTTGGTATTTAAATTTGGAAAAATTTGAATTCAAATTTTTGCAGGTCCCTGTTTATACTTGCTTCTGTTTCTTATTAGTTTCATCACCTTTTATCAGTTTCATTGTCTTTCAACAGACCCAGTAAGATCTGTACAAGTACCCAATTCTCCTTCCCAATTACAAGTAATACAGAGACAAAGAAATTCATCCAACAAATTACACCACAATATAGATTTAAATTCCATTATCTACAGAAATATTACAAGCAAACCCTACTGACAAATCATATTTATCTAAAGCAGACCAACTTCTAAAAGATATTGGTATTACTCTTTCTCACTAGCTCTTTTTCTACGCAATAACAGGACAACAAAGATATAAAACCCGCACTCAAAGCAGTCTTTAACCACAAAACAATGAACAAAGAAGAATGAGAAAACTTTGCAAATCAAGTTAGTTCAAACTTACTATGGCATCATACACCACTCACTCCAACAAGCTCAGAGTTTCTAGAAACAACCTGGCACAAAATCCAGACTAGTCTAATTATAGTAGCACTTAAACACATTTCTAATAAGTAATTTATAGTCTGTAATTTTCATTATACATTCTCTGCCAAGGTCACCTAGCTCTATTACAGCCTTAAGAAGCTTGGTAATATAATAAGAACAGTAAAATGCTCAACTAAATCTAGCTTCCAAATTTCTTTACAATAATACAATAACATAGCTTAACAGTATACACTAGCTTGAGATTTTCATACTTGTACTAGCAGTTTAATCTATAGCAGACTGGATAGTTAAAGTCAACTCTGAATAGAAGAAACTATTCTACACAAGAAACCTGAAAAACATTAGACAAACATGTCAACAAATTACAGAGGCTATTATAAAAAGATGTACTAAACTCCAAACCAGCTCTATATACTAAATAGTATTTTAAACTAGTATAAAGACCCAGTCAAGCTAAATAATATTAAACTTGATCAGGAGATAGTCACAGATCTCACAAATATCAAACTACATATCCAACAGCACTTTGTGACTGAACTGCTTTGCATATAATTAACCAAGATATATTCAACTCATACCGGCAAACAGAATACAACCCTAAACCATATATTCAGCAAGACTAGTACTTAGAAGCACTCACAGACTTCTCTTAAGAGAAGATACTTACTACTTTTAGCCAGCTGCCTAACAACAAAGCCTGTGAACCCTCTAGAATAAGCTATGAAATGCTTAAATATACAGATTCTAGCTTCATTAAAGGAATAACTGCCTTTCTTAACTGATATTTTTTCTCTCAAACAATTCCAAAACAATCTATATCTAAAAAACTAGTTTTCAATAGCAACCTGGCCAACACTAGACCTATAAGCCTTATTGAACATATCAAGAAGCTTTAAACCAAGCTTCTTACCAACTGTCTTAACAAGATTTTTTCTAAAAATGAAATTTTATATCTCTTTAACTACATTGTACTACCAGGAAACTCCACCTCTATTCAATCTATATTCTCAACAATATTATAGAAAATGCAACATGCAATTCCAATCAGCTATGAATTCTCTTACAAGATATGAGCAAAGCCTATAACTCAGTTAACTTTAGCCTATTCCAAAAATCTCTACAAAGAATTAGCATGCCTTAACAACTTATTAGTATTCTTACTAACCTTTTTTCAAACCACACAAACAGAGTTATTATTAACTTTGGCCTCACTAATTACTATGCAGTCCAGAATAGAATTGACCAGGATGAAACTATAACTCCACTTTTTTGGCAAATTTATTATAACCTACTTATCTCAAAAAATATTACTACAATTACCTGGTTATACTATACAGACATCTTAGTAGTCTAGTCTTACTTCACTCTCTACTAAGTAATTACAATGCTCAATATTAGTGCTTGCCTACATGGATGACACTCTTTGGATAGCCAGGACCCTGGACATCTCTCATATAGGTCATAACTAATCTGCGTAAATTTGGGGGTTTCGCTACCCCTAAAATCAAGTGAATTCGCTAAAAATTCAATATGATATATAAATTTTATAGTAATTCGCTGAAAATTCAATTATCACATATATATTTATAAAAAAAATAAATTTAAATGTAATTTTGAGTGCTGAAAAAGTTTACTTAGAACATAAAGTTATAATCAATTAGTAAAATTCTGAGAATCATAGCATTTTTTAGTATTTTTATTAATAAAATTATATAAAATATTAAGATTTTCAAAATTTACTAATTGATTATAACTTTATACTCTAACAAACCTTGTTCAGCATATAAAAATATATTATGCCAGCATATTTCATGAATATTTAAAAGAAGATGCTTAATTTTGGATATTTTGATCAAAATATCCAAAATTAAGTATCTTCTCTTAAATTTCCAAGAAATATAAAATTAAATATGCCAGCATAATGTATTTTTGTGTGTTTAACAAGGTTTGTTAGAGCATAAAGTTATAATCAATTAGTAAAATTTTGAGATCTTAATATTTTATATAATTTTATTAATAAAAATACTAAAAATGCTATGATTCTTAAAATTTTACTAATTGATTATAACTTTATGCTCTAACAAAGCTTGATCAGCACATAAAATACATTATGCCGGCATATTGAATTTTATATTTATTGGAAATTTAAGAGAAGATGCTTAATTTTGGATATTTTAATCAAAATATACAAAATTAAGCATCTTTTCTTAAATATTCATGAAATATAAAATTAAATATACCGGCATAATGTATTTTTATGTGCTGATCAAGGTTTGTTAGAGCATAAAGGTATAATCAATTAGTAAAATGTTGAGAATCTTAATATTTTATATAATTTTATTAATAAAAATACCAAAAAATACTATTATTCTCAAAATTTTACTAACTGATTATAACTTTATGCTCTAACAAACCTTGTTCAGCACACAAATATACATTATGTCGGCATATTTAATTTTATATTTCTTGGAAAGTTAAGAAAAGATGCATAATTTTGGATTTTTGATCAAAAAATTCAAAATTAAGTATCTTCTCTTGAATTTTGAAAAACTACAGTGGTTTAAAAAATAAAGTAGCTTATTTTTGAGTATAATTTTTTCCAAAATGTAGGTAATTCACTGAAAATAATATATAACATGTATAAAATTGATGTAATTTGCCAAAATAGTCAATTATAACCTATTTTAAAATTAATATCAATTCGCTAAAACTCAACTTTGGACCTTTGACCAAATTTTTGGCAATTCACTGAAAAAAAATATGACATATATCAGAGATGTCCGGGGTCCTGGATAGCCCAATCTAAAAATAACCTGAAAAAAATAATAGAAACAGCTTTATTATTTTACAATATAGCCAATATTCAAGTTAACTTCTTCAAATCTATCTTCATATCTAACCAAACAACAGCTAATATTTCATTCCTACAAACAAACCTAGTATTAACACCTCCTAACTAGCCTTTCAAGTTCCTAGGATACTGATTTACACTTAACAATAAATACACTAAACAGGTCAAACTAATTCAAGAGAAAGCTTACAATCTGGCACCAAAAAGATAACAGACAAGCAAATAATCTATGTTATCAATATGGTCATAATTCTAACAGTGGAATACAGGATCCATAATATTGTTATTTCACGATTATTATGTCTTAAAATACTAGACACATACCTTACTATTGCCAAGCACAAAGCCTATCTAGCTTGGTCAATCTTCAACGGTACAATGCTTAATTACAATATCTACAATATCTACAACATCTGAAATATACAGCTTTAGCACCACACTAGCAATTTTCTACTTAGGATCAACAACAGCCCTACGCTTGGCACTACTACCCATATTAGCTTCAACAACTCCAAAACAACCTCTAGTCAACTACTAGTATACAGTTATATTTGAGTTATATTCCCACTGGGTTATATCCCAACCTGAGTTAAATTCTCATTTTTTAGCAGAATAAATTTCCCTTTTTTATATAGTTTATATATTGATTTATATCCCAACCTTAGTTATATAACTAAAAATGCTCTGGAAAAAAGTGTGATATAACTCAGGTACGACTGTACTACAATACCCTTAGCTTATTATTGAAAGACCCAACAGAGGTACTACTATATACAAAATAATTGTGTTATTAAAACAGGCTGAAATTAGCATAACAACAAACCCAAGTATGGCTACTACTAGAATCTATAATATCTAAAAGTAGCAAATACAAAGTATTTAAACAATAGCTATGCAACAAGCTTATTCTTTATTTGAAACAACTTAGCTTAGCAGAAAATGTTTACTTTCTGGAATGGCAACACATTTCCTCAGACTCCGACACCTTCCCAAGAGAAAAAAGCCATACTGGTTCTGTTTTCTGAAAGACATAATTATTAGCAACTTACAGCTTCGCACAATATATTCACAATACTAACAATTAGATACAAATCCATTTACCTATCAACCAAATACTATTTCTAAAAGACTAAAACTATGAATACTCATATACCAATATAACAAGATCATTATTGGTCAAGTTATTAAAAAGCTCAAACAAACTAACACTATTTCTATTACATATTGGTAACATACCCCGGCTGTGACCTTAACTCTAATTGGCTAACTTTTTTTTTTTTTTGACTCTTAGGTAGCTTTGCTAATACTTTATTAAGATTCAAAATATATCTAAAATATATTTGTTTATTTCTAATTTGCAAGTTTGACATTATCTGGCTTTCTTTAAAGATCTGACTATTTTATAGATGCCCAAGTATAACTTACCACACTAATCTAAAATTTTATGATTAGAAGGCTTATGTTAAACTAGCCTAATTGCCACATCATAATGGCTTTTTCTCTCCTTTATATTCCTTTAAACCGCAATGAATTTACTAAGGGTAAAATAAGGAGAGAGGAGTAAAACAAAAAGAACTAAAAGCCAAGAAAACGAGTAATATAAAAAAAAAAAGAAAAAAATAATTGATTAAGAACAATGGATAAGAAAAACAACTACATGATAAACAAGAAGACTAGTCTAATATAAAAAGCTAAACTAAAAAAAAACTAAAAGACTAGAAGATACCCCTACTAAAAAACTTTGGGGCCATTAAAGTAAAGATACACTGTTATAGCCTATGTCAAGCTTAAAAAAAAATTTTATAAAAAATGCAATGTTTGTATATCTCTGTTGAAAAGCTTCACCTTAATATATATTTCTTTTTTAGACTATCCTTAAATATTTTAGCCAGAGACCCTAATCCTGGTCATGTAAAGTAGTGCTATATCCATAAAAACAAAACATGTAGTTGCAATCTACCATACTCATCTAAATTTGGAAGGTAAACAATGCCAATCTTTTGAAGGGGGTAAACCAAATCCCCACTTTTTATTGAAAATTTTAGAAAAATAGCAGAGAAGCAAAGAAGATGATAGAAGAGTCACTTGAGCCTTTTCTTAAAGAGTGTTTATTTTCTTTAACCTAAAATATATACCCTAACTTGAGGGAGAGAGGAGTACAGATAGCTTCTTGCACCAGTAAATGATAAACTCTGAGCTTGTTGGCAAGTAGCATATAAGAACTACTTCTAAACAATAAGTGCCGTTCTTGCGGTAAGTAATAAACTCTAAACTAGTTAGCAGATAGCATATGAGAACTATCTCTAAATAACAGATGCCAACTTGTGGATATCTGCCTTTTTTTTCATATTTACAACTACAAATAAGTTTTTATTAAAATTTTTGTTTGTAAAAAATTTGGTACAAGTAATCGTTAGGAAGAGTTATTAATGTTTTTTGTAATTGGCTAACTAACTACTGCACTATTGAAGTATCCAATACTATATCTACACAATTTTTAGAAAGAAAAATACTCTATTACTATTCCACTACTGCCTAATATCAATATTACGGACTCCCTAGTCTCAGTTCTTTTCCATACTAGTGAAGTTTGCCTAAAACTATTACAATATTCTCTCACTAACAGTAGTATACAAATATTCACCTTTTATACAAATGGATTAGTATCAACATAGATACCAGTGACTGCTCAATGGAAATAGGTTGGTGCAACTAGATAATGACCAAATTATCAATCAATTTTTAGCCAAAATTTTTAATTAGCTCTCCTCATACAAAGCTGAGCTTATCGCAATTTTATCTACTATTTCTACAGTACCTCAGAGTTAATATATATACTAATTTTCAATCAATCATATCCAAATATGATAAACTTCTATGCACCTCTACCAAATCTTCTAAGTACTTTAAGTTCAACTACTAGTCTATATAGCATATACTCCTTAATGCTACAATATCCAGCTCTCTTTTTACAAAGTTCAGGCACATGCAAACAACTTGTTTAACAACTTAACTGACTCCCTAGCTAAGAAGCATCAAGAACCATTAACCCATATCTTTCAATTTAACTATACCAACATATACAACCCTAACTTTATTATTCAATAGAAAGAAAAATTAATAAAAAACCCAATAGACAACTAATTAAAAACATTGGCAAAGCATATACAATAGCAATGTGGTCCTCACAAAAACACAATGCTGAATAGGAGAGTCATATCCAAACAATTGACTGGAGCTCAACTTGGCTCTATCTCAATAACAATTCAAAAGCTATATCCAATATTACATCTCCTAAAGCATTTAGAGTCAAAAACTTGCTCAATAAACTGCTAATCTACTACCACTTTCACAATATTATATCTAAAATATTTCTAGCCAATACTTGCTTCACATGCAATGCCCAAGACTTAGCTATGCATTGGCTCACCTTCTATAACCCACAAACAATTAGCCAAATCATTCAATCTCAAAAATGATCACCAAACACTTTAGTGACCAAACTCCAATACAGTAAAGAGTAATAATAAACCTTATCAAATCTCATACTTTTTTCAACAACATTCTTTCAAACACACACTCTATTTACTACTATAAAAAAACTCATTTTATCCCACTTGCTACAAGCATTACAAGCAGTAGGTATACAACACAAAGAGGCAGCAGATATTACAATTTGGATATTTCTACATATTTCTACAGAAACCTATGAGCAAATCTGAAAGCCATATTATAAAAAACTTGCAAAATAGAAAAAGCAACACAATATACAAACCTCCAATCAAGCTAAACAGACTATATATAAACAAGTACAAAGCCAACAAAAAAGACCTTAAAAATTCACTTATAGCTGCCTGTGTGGCCTACCAAACCAACAGTATAAGAACAATAACTGTCCTTCTAAAGAGCAAGCACAATACAAATTCAGCCAATAGTCAACAACATAGATACAATTTAGCATTCCTACAAATTATATACTACTATTAAAACCTAGATAAATCTTGACTACTCTAGTAGGTTTAGGTCACAGATAATTAGCTTTAGCTTTTAGTCTAAGCTTCCATTCTTGCATGTAATTTATAAATACTTGTTATTATACAAATTTAGTTTTTATATAGTTTTTTGTAATTACTTATATAAATTACTTAATAAAGATACAAGCAAGGCCTCACCTTAATACCAAAAAAAAAAAAAAGAAATATTAATTATATTGTAAGATACAAATATTTAGTTTAGAAGCTAAAACTATTTTTGGCATTACACTTAACCAGTAAGTTAAAATCACAGGTGCTGGTCAAAATTCTGACAAACAGAATCCCAATAGTAAAAATCTCTAACAATTAAAATTATATTTTTTTTTTATTTCTTTGACAGGTCTTGCTGTGACTTGACCTCTTAGTTTTTAGTACATTTAATTTATATACATTTATTTCTAAGACTAACTAAAAGCCTGACTTTACCCAGTTGCCTATAAAGGTATCTAGGTGCAACCTATCGCACTAGCTTATGGATAAGCTAGAAAAAAAAGCTCTCTTCAAGAGCTTGTCCAAAAGGGATTTTCACCCTTTTGTATCCAACTCGAAATAGCATCGCACTATGTTTTTCTCGTCTCCTTTTTCTTTAACAATACTTCTTTTTCTTTAACTCTATCTTTGTTCTTTTTCCTTCTAGAGCTAGACGGCATGCTACTTTCATTGTCAATTGATTTTCTCTTGTCTTTCTTTTTTATATTTTGCTCTTTTTCCCATTTATTAACCTTAATGCATCTGTCTTTCTATATAAAGTCGTAAAAACTATTCCAGATCATATGCATGGCGAGTTCTATTGAATTTGAGTCGTTTTCGTCGAATTTAAGAGATTCTTGATTCTGTCAAAAGAGTCAATAGTAGATAAGCCTTTGATCCACAACTTTTTTTTTTTACTTTTATTAGCTTCTGTAATCCCGATTAAGATCTCATGAAGTAGTCTTTTTGAGCAAAGATATTTTTCATTTTTTGTGAGTTTAGACCATACTAGATCGATTGCTATGTTCTCGATATGTTGCCAAATTGCCTTGTATTAAACACATACTGCTAAGTGATCTTGGGTTTCTGCAGTACTGTTATTGCATACTATACAATCACTGCTTGTATAAATGTCTGGTCTTCTTGTCCCTAAGGTTTTAAGCACTGGTAGGTTTCCCGAGAGGCATTTTAACTGAGTTGCGAGTTTTTTACTTTTCTGCAGTGTGTTACACTTTACACCTTTTAATTTCTTTATCCTTTTCCAGTATGTGTGCCAATCTAACTTAGGATTATTTGTTTCAGGCTCTATGGCTCTAATTGACTTTGTTAATCGCCAGTTTGTACCATTCTAGGTTTCGAAGAATTTTTTAAGAGTAGGTCTGGTTGACTTTTCAATTTTATGATCACCCCAAAATAGCAGAAATAAAATTCTTGTTTTTTGATCCAAGTAAATGTTCATTGAGTGTGACAAAGATGTGGCTTTCTTTGCTAATGTATTTGCTCTATTATTCCACTTGTTGTTGCTATGGCCTTTAATTCTTTTGAGTTCTAAGTTAATCCCTTTTGCTTTAATAAGATCTGCTATTTTGATTAGAATGTCCCAGTTCTTTTCCTTGAAAATTCTGTTGAATCTCCATTCACTCTTAATTTTTTCTATACTGGCAATCACTGCTGCACTGTCTGAAAAGATCCAGATATTACCACTTGTTGGAATAGTGAAAAGAGCTAGCCAAATTGCAATAAGCTCAGGCTTTGTTGATGACGGCCAATTCTCTAATTTTGCAAAACCCTCCTATAATAACTTTTCTTGTTTTTCATCTATCTGTACCCATCCAATACCCATACTACAATTATCTATCTTTCGAATTAATGACCTATCTGTGTATACCCAAAAATTATTTCTATTGCTACTGATATTAAAATCTAACCTATTTTCTAAATTACTTGCCAAATCTATATTAAAGTTCTGATCTAATATCAGCTGTTTGTCTAATGGTTCTAAACTCCGTAACCCACATAATACCCTTTCTTTACTACTGAATTTTAACGATTTAAACTTGCTGATTTTGCTAGGCAGAATATCTTTGTATCTAGGAATATGCTTTTGATTATTCTTTTGTAGTGGCTTTGAGATTACTGTAAGAATATTGTTTTGGCTAATCCAACTATATTTCTTCTTTTGCTCAGATGGTGATGTTTCAGTAACCTGCTCTACTTCAACATATCCTGTTGTCAAGCTATTTTCTTTTATTGCCCAATGCTCTGTAAGGATTTTGCTTTTGCCTTTTTTTAAGACCTCTAATTCCTCGTTTTCTTTGTTTAACAAGATCCATTCTTTTTTCCTGTTGTCTGGTGAGATTGATACTACTAGCATAACTGGCGCAAAATTGTTTGGCCCTAGTGTTTGATATATTTCTTTGATCTTTCTGCTTATGGGATTCTCTAGTAAAATGTTTTCTATAGCTGAGAACCACTTAGCTTTTTGCCCTACTTTGGCTTTACCTTTTGCTATTTTGAGCTGCTGCCATGTTAAAAGTTTTTTTCTTTCTTTGTCTAATAGTTGATCTTGGAATATAATACCTAGATCTTTTATATTCTTGTATGACTTCACAAAAAGAGCTGCATCTATAATTTTTCTAATTTGTGGGCCGGTTTCTTGAAAATGCCATTGATTAATAACAGGTTGGATGTTTATATTAAAGTCTTTTGCCTTGTGCAATATTGAGCATGTTGTATTATTATTCCAAATTGAAATCAACATCAGGCCTGCTTCAAAATTCTAGTTTTTATTAATAATATTTGC
Source organism: Dentiscutata erythropus (assembly GCA_910591965.1). NCBI lineage: Eukaryota > Fungi > Glomeromycota > Glomeromycetes > Diversisporales > Gigasporaceae > Dentiscutata > Dentiscutata erythropus. The sequence goes on along the minus strand of CAJVPY010000570.1, from coordinate 678 downwards.
CGACAGCAAGCCTTGCTTAATTCGGATTTTTGCCAATTGTCCATCTCGATCTGAGTTATTTAATCTATATTGAAGATCTGTTATTTGCTGTGTTAAAAGTTCTTGCCAAAGAAATTTACAATTTCTTAAATTTCTATATGCTAATAAGAAGTTGCTTGTTGTGCGGGGTAGCTCGATCTTGTTCTTTATTAATCTAATCATAGGTTGATGAATTGAGTCTAAAGCATTTTTAGATAGATTAGATACTTGTAGCATATAACATAGCTTTGGAATCAGGTACATATTCTTCAAATAAACCAGTTGGCTTAGTGTGAGCTTCTTGTTTTTTATTGTCTTGATGGTTAATTGTACTAAGAGTTTGGCCTTTTTTGTAATCAAGGTGGACTGGGCTTTGCTGCTTAACTATACTCCTAAAAATCTTATAAGAGTTTTGCTTTTTTCAGCTTCGACTTTTTCTTTTGCTAATAATACATTTCTATTATTTGTGCTTACAGACGGATTGAATACTATCAGCTTTGACTTTTTTGGGTTTACTCTTATATTATTTATTGCATAAAACTCTTCTGCAACATCACGAATTTTTTCAAGTAGATTTATAACGATATATAACGCTTAATCGTTTTATATCGATTAAATTTAAACGCTAAACATCGATTAATTTGTTATTTAGCGATATAT
>CAJVPY010000569.1:0-25620 GCA_910591965.1 Dentiscutata erythropus | reverse complement strand
TACTAATTGATTATAACTTTATGCTCTAATAAACCTTGTTCAGCACACAAAAATACATTATGCCGGCATATTTAATTGGCAAAAATAAAACAGAGACCCGTTGCTATGCGACTCTTATATGATCGACCAATCATCTTAGAGATTGGCGATCTTATAAATAATTGTTTTTGTTTTTTTTTAAACATATATTTTTTTTAACACAAATATATTTTTTTTAGAGCTGTCACTGGAGTTGTCGCAGCCATCGTTGGAGCTGTAGTTGAAGCCTCAGAACTGTCTTGAAGTCGCGTGGATTTCTCATTACTTTGGTGATTTGGTAGGTTTTTTTCCATTTTCTTTTGTATTTTTTTCATAGTTTTTGTTGTCATTTTTTTCTCATATTTTTTGTGGGCTCTTCGTCGTTGGAGCCTCAGAACTATCTGTCTTGAAGTCATGTGGATTTCTCGTTACTTTGGTGATTTGAATAGGTTTTTTTCTATTTCCTTTTGTATTTTCTTCGTAGTTTTCGTCTCTTCATCATTGGAGCCTCAAAACTGTCTTGAAGTCGCATAGATTTCTCGTTACCTTGGTGATTCAGTAGGTTTTTTTCTATTAAGTTCTTTCGTATTTTCTTCATAGTTTTTGTCGTCGTCTTTTCTCAATTTTTTGTGGACTCTTCGTTGTTTTCAGTGGTTCATTCAGGGCTCTTTGTCGTTTTTTTGTGGGTTCTTCTGGTAAATTCGTCATTTCTTGGTGTTAATCTTCGTCGGTTTTCGCTAGATTTATCATCAGTTTTCTTCGGTAAATTCGTCGTTTTTCGGTGGGTAGGTTCACCATTTTTAGTGGGTTTTCTTTGTTGTTTTTCAGTAGGTTCTTCTATAAATTCTTTGTTGTTTCTTCCAGTAGGTTTTTTTTTTATTCGTGTTCTAACATGTCTTTGCTCAATACGTAGATCTTCATATTTTTCTTTGGTTTCACCATCTTTATCACTTTATTCTTTGCCATCTTTGTCACTTATTCTTTAGTGCCGTTTTTGTCTTCGTTTTTGTCTGTTTTCTTGCTATTCTCATTCTGTTTTCTTGTTTTTCTTGTCCTGTTTTATTGTGCCTATTCCGTTAGTTCTAAAAAAAAACAATAAATTAAATAAATTAATGAAAAAAAATGATTAAATTAAATTAAAAAAAAACCTCAATAAATTAAATAAATTAAAAAAACTCCCAATAAGTTAAATTAAATAAAAAAAGAAATGATAAATTAAATAAAAAATTAACAAAAAAAATAATTTAGAGCTTGGAACCAGTTTATTTTTATATATTAAACCTGGTTTTAATGCTCTTTTTTTAATAAATTTTTACAAGTGTATATGATCGACCAATCAAATTCGATCACATGCATTACATGCTTGTGTCGAGCACGTGATGCACGTGATCGAATTTGATTGGTCGATAATGGGGTCGCCATAAAATAACGCCCTATTTAATTTTATATTTCCCAAAAATTTAAGATAAGATGCTTAATTTTGGATATTTTGATCAAAATATTCAAAATTAAGCATCCTATCTTAAATTTTCATGAAATATAAAATTAAATATACTGGCATAATGTATTTTTGTGTGCTGAACAAGGTTTATTAGAGAATAAAGTTATAATCAATTAATAAAATTTTGAGAATCTTAATATTTTGTATAATTTTATTAATAAAAATATTAAAAATGCTGTAATTCTCAAAATTTTACTAATTAATTTTAACTTTATACTCTAAGTAAACTTGTTCAGTACATAAAAATACACTATAATAGTATATTTAATGAAAAGATGCATAATCGATCAAAAAATCCAAAATTAAGTATCTTCTCTTGAATTTTGAAAAATTATAGTGGTTTAAAAAATGAAATAGCTTATTTTTGAGTATAATTTTTCCAAAATGCAGATAATTTGCTAAAAATAAAATATAAAATATATAAAATTGATATAATTTTGACAAAATAACCTTTTATTAAAATTACTATCAATTTGCTAAAACAAAAATCAGACTTTAGGCCAAATTTTTGACTTTTTGCTAAAGTGATAGTATAACCTATATGAGAGATGCCCGGGGTCCTATCTTTGCCCAGTTTTTCAGACCTTCTCTATTTAGTAGATTAATTTTTGTTTTTGTTTCTAGTTTGGCCCAGTTCTTTATGCATGCTAAAGTGGCTAGAATCTCATTCTCTTTGCTATTTTGTAGTGGTCTCTTCTTAATCTTGTAAAAACCTCTATCACATACTTTCACAGCCAACCTTAGTGCTCTTACTTCTTCGTCTTCTCTGCTGCTTTGTGATACTTCAGGTGTCTTTTCTTTCTCGGAAGACTTTCGTTCGCTGCTAATATGATGTATTTCTCTATTATGTCCCATTCATTATCTATACTAATTGGCCTGCATTTGCGCCACTGATTTTTGAGTCTTTTTTTCAAATTCTCTTTGTAGTTGCACCAATTCTCTCCTGAGGCCTTTTCGATTTCTATACTGACTCTTTTGCATTTTTTTTATCTTCTTTTGGCTGTGTTTGTTTTTCTTAGTTCTAGCTCTATGATAATTTTTGTATATAGTAATTTATAGTCGCTCATTGTGCATGTATCCATATCCTCTACCTTCGGGCTGACTATATTATACTTCCAACTATTTGATATCCACATGTAGTCAATTCTTGACTCACTATTTCTGTTTGATCATGTAGGTATTTGTATAGCTTCGTATACATCAAAGAGACTTTTCTTGTTAAGCAGGGCCAAAATTTTCCTCTTTGTTTGATGTTTTGCATTTGACTCAGAGAAGCTTGTAAATGTCAAATTTGCTGTGTTAGCATTTAAATCTCCCATGATTAGGAGACGTTTCGGTTTTCTGCTTGGTCTTTTTAATGTATCTTTTAAGAAATTAAGGATCTCTTCTTGCCTTGCTGTATTGTTTGAAGCAACGTAAAGAAAGATTATCTCTATTGTGAGACATTTGAAATCTAGAACCAGCTTTATATAGTAAGGATTGTCTTGGGTCAGGTGAGTGATGTGGTGCTCCCAATGTTTGTTAATTAAAACCCCAACATCTGATCCTTTTTTCTTGTTTTTTTCTGAGCTTGCCCAAAAGCTTTTATATTTGTCTATATTCTTGGTTGCTCATTTGCTTTCAATGTCTTCTATATTAGTTTCATATAACCCTAAAATGTCTATCTTCTTCTCTTCTGCATATTCTATTAATGCTTTTAATTTATTTTTGTTATCCTTAATGCCATTTATATTATGAAACACTATATTTAAGAGCCCAAACTGATCATATCACTTTCCATAACTCTCTGGTTCTTTAAAACTTTCTGGACTCTGTGGGAGTTGGCTGTCTGGTGTGTCTTCTGTTAACTCTCTTTTTTTTCCTTTGTACACCCCGGTTTTAGTTATTGGTGCGCCTATGGCACTTTTTAGAAGCAATCCGCAGGGGGGCCTTGCGGTTTCTTCATATGACCATGCATTTTAAGCTTCTAGCTTATCTAGCCTATTTAAGATTTGTGTCAGAGCGCTGAATATTGAGTCTTCTTTCTCTTTTCCTTTCACCTTCTTGCTTTGATACTTCTTTCCTTCTTGCTGGTGTAGTGGCTGGATATTTTCTTTATTTTGGTCTTTTTTAATTAATGGTGCCCTTTCGATATTTAGGTCTGCATTACTACTTTCTTTACTTTATATAGCTCTTCTCTTGTTACTAATCTTTTACTGCCATCAAAGCTATTTCTATTTTCCTTTTTTCAGGTTTTTCTGCCTCAAGATATTCATTTTCTTCTAATTGGGCTGGCCTGCTCCATCTTCTATTTTGAGATTGCTCCATCTCTTTGTAAAGCCAGTTCTTGGTATAGCTTCTTTTATCCTGCTCTACTGTTGATAATTGCCACTCTAATCTTTTATTATAATAGTATATACTTGATCTCTGGGCTTGTATTATATCCTCTTCTTGCTCGAAATAGACATAAGTTCTCATGCTTTGATTACCATTGCTATTGTTTATTGTATGGGCTGCTTGTACTTTATATCTTCTTAATTGTTGCAGTAGTAAGCTATTAAATGCTATTTTTGGCATATTGTTAATTGTGCATCTAAACTTGTCTCTTTCATCAAGCATGGATTTGTTGAATTTCCCCGAGGTGATTTTGTACATTTTCTCTTGCTCTAATTGTACTAACCAGTATCTATTTAGTGAGTAGCTGCCTTTTTCTGTTATCAGTACTACTCTTATATATACAGCTCTTTTTTCTCTCCAGGTCTGTTACCATTCGAGGATAGATGTTGTCCTGTAATGATCAAGATACAGCTTAATGTCCTTTCTACTTATATTTCATGGGAGGTTCCAAATTGTGAGTAGAATAGGAGGCTCATTTGTGTATTGCTGTGTGACCACTTCTCTTTTGAAGCCTAGCTTGAGTTAAGTATATTTTTCTGACTTTTTGCTTTTTAGCTTGTCTTCTATCTGCTTGTCTTTTTCCGTACTCTGGGCTTTTTAAAATTAGCTCCTTGAGGCCGTAGTCTGTTGTGCCTATCTTGTTTTCAAGTAGTATCTCTTTTACCTCTTTAGAATTATTTTCTCTATTATTACTATTATTATCTTGTTCTTCAAGATTTTTTTTACGTGGGTTTTCTTGCTTTACTGCAAATGTACTGCCAATATTATTGCTATCTGCAATTGCTGAAGTGTTTCCTTCATTTAAATTTATATAGCAAAAATCCATTATAACTGGGCCGTCTTTACCCCAGACATATGTGTTTAGACATATCTCAATATCTGTATCATGTTCCAGAAGTTTTTCTCTTCCTCGGTTAGATTCTGCTTTTGGATCTCTTTGCTTTTTGCCCATTTAAACCTCTCAATTACACTATGTATAACTGCTATTAGCTGAATATCACTTGTACCCAGATACTCTGCAATGTGTATATCTTTGTTTCGCACTGTTGTATATTGTTTGTCATACAGTAGTCTTCTTTCTTTTTCTGTCTGTTTAAAAAAACCTCTAAAATCCTCTAAATTTGGCATTTTAAATTACTATTTGTGAAGTTATGTGGCTTTGCTTTGTCACATGATATATATGTAAATTACATGTTTTTATGTGTATTTAAGAGTCTGTTGCTTTTGTGTAGCCTAGTAATTTGTGTTTTACAAGTGATCTGCAGTACAGAGTCAATGGCAATTTCCTAATTCTGAGCTGCAATAAGTAAGTTTTGGTTAGAGCAAGTGTTGTTTTCCTTATTTCGCTCTAATATTTTGCCAATTTTCCATATTTTGTAATTTAAAATGGCTTGTCTTAGTGTTCTGTTTGCGGTTTCTACAAGTTTTGCTAGAGTATTATCTTTTTTCTAGCTTCTGTTGTTTAGGCACATCTACCGATAATAAAGTCATATTGCTCGGTTTTAGAGTTCTTCTTGCTATTTTAATTAACCAAATAAACTAAAACAGGCTGTTGCTTATGCTTTATTCATACTTTCTTTCGTTGTTGGAGGAAAATATTGCTGTTTTTAATGTGTTTTGTGTTTTGTCTGTCTGTAAATTTTTGTGCCAAGTGATCGTTGGGGAGAGTTGACTGATTATATATATTCTTATTGTTTCTTATTGTTTCTTATTGTTTCTTATTGTTTCTTATTGTTTCTTAATGCTTCTTTATATTTCTTATTATTTCTTATTGTTTCTTATTTTTATTTTTATTTTTTTAAATTGTTAATAAGTCTGGCTGTAACTTATCTTATTTATTAATATTTATAATAACATAAATATATAGAAATATAAAGATAAAAGTTCGGCTCCACTTGGTTCTATATTGTGGTACAAAAACCTAGCTCAGATCTAAGTGCGACTCTGTCTTACCAGATTATAGATAACTGGAATTATCCAAAAAAAAATTCTATAAAAAACAAAAATGACTATGACTAAAAAGAGTAAATGAACAAAAGAGAGAAAAGAGAAAAAGCAAAGTAAATAAAAAATAAAAAAAACCTAAAAAAGAAAAAACAGGAAAAAATAAAAAAAATTTTATAGAACAAGAATAAAAAGTTAAGAGGGATTGCACCTCTTTTTGTAACAAGAATACACTATTATAACCTATGCAAGGCTGAAAAAAATTATAACAAATGCAATGATTGTATATCTCTGATGTAAAGCTTTGCCTTAACATTAAAGTTCTTCCAACTTATGACCTCTTTCAGATATCTCTTTAACTGAAGGCCCCAATTCAACTTTTCTGGAGTAGTACCATATTTGGGGAACCATTAAAGCCAGGTACTATTACAAAATTTAATTATTAACGTTAAGGTTAGAGTTAGATTAAGGTCTGTATGAGCTAAGATCAAAAGATTCTTATAGGTAAAATCATTCCCCTGATATTTTTTCTTAATAAATCAAGATAGATTTAGATATTCACTTCTTGTATTTTTTGCAATTTTTACTTTCTTTTCTTCATCAAGCTTCATCAGGCTAATCTGTGTAAACAAAAAATTCACAACTTTGATTAGCCACATGCAATGAAAAATCTCGTGAGGTACCTGGCTTTAATAGATTTCCATATTTGTAAACAAACATGTCACGTGATTGTATTCTACTAAGTCCGTCCAAATTTGAAAAGTAAACAATGCTAATCTTTTGGAGAAATAAGCCAAATCCCTACTTTTTGTACAAAATTTTGGAAGACCGATAGGAGAGCAAAAAAAAAGAAAGAGAAGAGTCACCAAACTTAAAAGAAAGAGTGCGGCTTTAAAAAAGCAAAAGTTTTGTTGTTTCTCTTGTGTTCTTCTTTGAAGTAACAATTTAGAAACTTTGTTAACAAAGTTGAGCTTTTTGCCCACACTTCACCAAGATTTTATATACAAGGGTGCCTCTTGCTAGTTATCTAGTATAGTAATGTTTTTGGCTTGCATGCCAAATATCTTTTTAGAGGAGTTCCAAAAAGCAAATAATATTAACTTCTAGACAAACCACAACATAGGCCATGACTCTCCAACAAAAAATTTGTTTTTCTATTAGTGGGAAAATTTGGTTTTAGTAATCGTTAAAAAGAGTTTCATAAAACATGTGTGTTATTGTTTCTTATTGTTTCTTAATGTTTCTTAATGTTTCTTAATGTTTCTTAATGTTTCTTAATATTTCTTAATGTTTCTTATTATTTCTTATTGTTTCTTATAGTTTCTTATTGTTTTATATTCTTTTGATATATGGGAATCCCCACAGCAAAAAGATGCATTGGGCCAAAAATTTTGATTCTGTAATTTTATAAAAATTATATGCTAATTACTTTAATTCTTCGAGAAATTGCATTTTTTTAAAAAAACATTTTTTTGGCCCAATGCCACTTTTTGCTGTAGGGGTCCCCATATGTTGTAAAAGCTCTATAAATTCTAACTTTTACCCTTTCTTTGACTTTGGGATTTGTTCCCTGCAATGCTCTAAAATATTAGGATTCTATAGAAATAGATACCTATAGATAGCTTGGTGTTTAGATATTGTATCATAAATAAATAAATATATCTTTGCCCTAAAATAAACCATGTCTTTATACTTTGAATAAATATACTGAACTGCCCTAGTGAGGAAACATTTCACTTCCACACTGCTTCATATCTTGCTTTGTTGTTTTAAAGATTCCCCTGTCACTATGTGCTATGTTGCAGATAGTAAATTAAGAAGGCTATCCCACTTGTAATATTTTGGTGCCTTCTGGCGGAAATATAAAAAGTCTTCCCAGGAAATACTAAAAGTCTTCACTGAAAATCTAAAAAGTCTCCTCTGGAATTATAGAAAATCGCCCAAAAAGCTTGAAAATATTGAACTCATTAACTTGAATATCCTCTTCTATTGCTAAAAATTATTTTATTTATTTGTGAATACCTATTTCTTAAGTAGTAATAGTGCACTTAGAAGTTCTGTCAAGTTGAAAGAGACTTGTACAGAAGGGCATACTTGAAGTCTTTGCTTTTGTAGCAACCGGAAAGTCCTGTCAAGTTGAAAGAGACTTGTACAGAAAGGCTACTTGAAGCCTCTACTTTTGTAGCAACTAGAGCTCGCAGCTTACTGCAACCCTGAGGTTAGATCTCTTGGACAAGTATCTCATGAGCCAAATATGTAGACATAAGAACTCATAGCTCGCAGCTTATTGCAAACCTTAACCAAGAGTATTAAGCACAAATTACTCACAAGCCAAAGTGTAGACATAAATAATTCCAACCTCTCAAAAAAAAAATACAAGCTTGAAAAAAACCCAGGAAACTCGGAAAATTTTATGTCTCGGAAGTCTATACAATACTATCGAAGCTAGAAAGATTCTATCACGTACTTTTCGAATACTAGAGCTAGAAAGTTCTACTATGTACTTTCTAGTAAGAAATATCTATAATTTTCTTAACTGTAAAAAAAAAAAAAAAAAAAATCATTCAAAATTGTTAAAAAACTCAAATTCAGTACTTGCTCAAATCTTTAAAATGAAGTGCCATATCATGTGACCAAGAACTTTTAACAATTTTTAGTTCTTAGCAAATATATTGATATAACTCTTTTATTTATTTCAATTACACTTATAATAATTTAATTTGACGTACATATATAAGACTCTCAATCCAATCCAATTCTTACTACTAACGTTCTAATTCCTTTTATTCTAAAACCAATTTGCTTTGTCTATTCTTACTATTAAACCTGAAGAAACTAAGAGTTATATAATCTGACAATAATTGGAAAATGTCCCAAATATTTTTAGAACTATAACTTTAATTATCTGGGTTTTTAATTTTAGTTTAAAACACATTTTACATTTAGGAGAGCGCTATTTATCACCTGATTTTTAGGGTAGAGGAAGCAAGTCCAGAATGTGTAACAGGTTAGTGCCAGATTACCAATCAGATTTCAAGATTAGATGTAATGTTATATGATCAAAACAAGTGTTCATTTTGCCAAAAATCAGTTATTTCTCAAAAATATGCATAAGAAACAATCTTTTATGCTTTAATAAAAAGTTTTCCTTGAATGATTTTACTATATAATCTTGCTAAATCTAATCTTAATATAAATGTTAATATAAACATCAATGAACTTTAAAGAATTTTACACATTTCAGATATATGATCGACAATATGCATAACCTGTTATACATTCTGGTCTTGCGTAGGGGGGAGGGTCAGAAAAATATCAGGTTCTAATATAATAATAGCTTTTAATTAGTTAAAATTATTAAAAGTATAAAAATTTTAACATTTAATACTAGATAACTTTTGATCCAACAGTCATTTTACCACCAAAATGTCCGTCTCACTGAGACGATTCTAACAAACCCAAAATCATCAAAATCCAATCACAGGATCCCAAGATCAGAATAGATTTGTATTATTATATATATATTTATATATATAGTACTATATATAATACTATATATAGGGGTTAGGGTTCTGTAGCCTAGTGGTCTAGACCCTTCACAGACGAGGTCAATAGTTCAATTATAGCTGGTGGTAATTAATTTAATTAATTATTTCTATAACCTTCGGAGCTTTTAAATGCAAAACCCTGTAGTGGTAAGACCATGTAAAATATATATTTGGCTGATAACATGGAGAAGATCAGGCACTGTGTGTGACATGGATCACAGAAGATAATACTGCAGAAGGCTGTGTATATGAATCCACGATTGGCAAGGTAGCACCAACAACTCTAAGATGGCATTGGGATCTTGATTGGGAGGATGGCTGTATTCAGTATATCCAAAAGTGGTGAGAGAAGCAGTGAAAATAGTAAGGGGCTGTGGTAAGAGAATGGCTTTACCAAATATGAAACACCTCTGGTACAAGGAAACAAGAAAAACTAGCTAAAAAAAACCCTAATAAGCATGGAAGCAAGCACTCTAGTAGTACGAAAATAAAGTCGGCCAGTGAGTAATATATCGTACAACCTATATAGGAGTTGTGGAAGTATGACGAAACATGGCAGAAGCGCAGGTCTCAGGTTACTGGCTTGTGACAGTAATTAAATAAGGTACTCAACTCCTGTCTTAAGAATCTAGACTTCTGTAATACCATACCGATAGGAAGTACTATAAAAGGAGCAGTAGCCTAATTTGGTAATATATAACGTGAATACCTGAAACCATGTGAACAGCTCTCCTAATGGCAGCAGCAGGTAGCTTGAGATATAGATCTTCGGACGGCGGCAGCACCTGGCTTGAGATATAGATTAGGAACTGAAGTAACATCTCGAGGGACACCAAACTGGAAGCAAGAAGAGCATCTACTTCTAGAACACCAATTTGGAAGTTATACAAGAAACAAATTAGGAGTAATGTGATAAGTGGTAAGAGGTAGATTATAACTAGTAGATGTTGTACAGTAGTATATATAGCGGGGTATATATAAATTAGTAAAAAAAACATTAAGGTTCTGAGTTAAATCAGGACTTAGGGTGCTTCTTGATAAAAGTACCTGAGGATGTTTGTCTCACATGTGGGATGATGCAGACGGTTGCATTTGGGCGCTATATAAGGTAGCTGGGTGAGGTCATTACAACTACTTAGATAGGTTAAAAATATATATAATATATGTAATGTTTGGTTAAAATAAGTAATAAAGTTAATGACAAAATCATCGAAGTTTAAAAAAAAAAAAAAAAAAAATACTATATATAAATCAAAAATGAACAATACTCTCCCCAACGATCACTTGGACCAATTTTTTCGCTAAAGAAAAGCAGGTTTGTTGGAGCATTGTCTGTACTAAGGTACAGTAGGATAATATAGAATACGGTTTTTGTAGAGGTCAACTATTTCTGCTATTGTGGGGACTCCTCTATATATTCAACAAACAAGCTGAAAGCGTCATTATACAAGATAACTGGCAAGAGGTAGTGCCCTTATATATGAAATTTTGGTGGAGTGAGAAACCTCTGTTGACAAAGTTATCTATAGCAAAACAGTAGGGAACAACAAAACAAGCTTTTTCAACACTCTTGTTTGGAAATTTTGAAAAACTTGCAACTGAAAACTTCTTTTCTATATTTTCGCTTAGTTTGGATTTTTTTAGAGAATTTTTCTAAACAAAAAGTGGGAAAATCGGCATTGTTTACCGATTCCAAATTGGGAACAGGAGTCACAAGGAATCATGGATTCGGTGGCTCAGGAACTCTAATTACGGCAGCAGGTAGCTTGAGATATGGGTCCTTGGATGGCGGTAGCACCTGGCTCGAGATATGAATTAGGACAGGATCAAACTGTGTCATATGGAACAAGAACTAACGTTGACTGTTTGGAGATTTTTTATAATAATTCTTGCAGGGCTAACTCTACCCGAAGATATTTACATATAATATAGACTAAATCTAAAGTAGAGCTAAATTTAAGAGTATTATATAATTTTTTAATCGTGATATGGCTATATCATTTTGTTAGAGTTTTTTTCTTCTCTTTTGTTTTTTCTTTTTCGAAATATGGTTTTCTTTTTTACTTTTTGGTGTTTTTTGGGTTTTTTGTTAGTCGCTTTCATTTTGTTTACTTTTTAAAACTTCCCCCTTTTATCTCATGCCCTTTGAGAAGAAGGAAGAATTAGAAAGAAAAAAAAAATTCTGACATAGTATACAACAACTTGTCATAACTCTTGGGGGGTAATCTCGTCGTTACGAAATTCGAAGCAAGTTTTGAATCCTGGGAGTGACTAATAGTTGTTATAGCTAGTCGCATTGGGCTTAGGCTTGGTGAGCTTTTATTAGATAAGAACATACAGTCTCATTGATATATCACAGCGTCATATAGCAGTTCACTAAATTTAAATAAAAACAGGATTGCTTAAAAAAAAATAATAATAATAATACTATATATAAATATATATATAAAGTAATACAAATTTATTCTGATCTCAGAATCCTGTGATTGGATTTTGATAATTTTGGGCTTATTAGAATCGTCCCAGTGAGATGGACATTTTGGTGGTAAAATCATCCAAAACGGACTGTTGAATTAAAAGTTATCTAGTATTAAATGTCAAATTTTGAAAATTTTTTAGCTAATCAAAATGCAGTATTTATAATTAGGTGGGGGTAGGGGGTAGCCACTTAGTAGCAAAAAATCAGACGATAGATAGCGCTCCCCTTAATTCATTCTATCTAACCCTAACCCAATTTATTTTATCTATTTTTTAATTAAACCTATTTTATCTATCTCTACTTTTAAAACCCGATTTATTTTTTCTATTCTTAATCTAAAATCTGATTCATATTCTTCAAATCTAAAATTCCTCTATCCTTAACTAAATCTGTTCTATTTCTCCCTAATATTGACCCAATCTATTAAATTTACAAACCCTAATTTCTAACTATAAACCCAAACTCATTTCCCTAACATTAAACTATTCCTAATTTAATACATTCTATTTCTTCTAACTTTAACTCGTCTTGATAATTCTAACTATAAACTATCCTATTTTCCCTATCCCCAATTCAATCTGTTCTATCTATTTTAATCTAATCCATTCAACTCATTTCAAACTCAAACCCCAATTCATTTCTTTATTCTTACTATTAAACCCAATTTATTTTATTTAAACGTAACCTTATCTATAATTACTAACTACTCTTTACCCCCAATTTTATCTAACTCCAAACCTAATTCTATCTCTAACTATAAACTACCTAATTATCTAACCCATTGTTCATTTGGGCATATATAGAAGCAATAGTCGAACTTTAGAAGTTCTTAAATTCTTTGATCGCAAGAACGATACTTATCAAATTGTTCTTCCTAGAGAACACTTGTTACCAATCACTATCTATCCTTTTCTTTGGATTTGGCTTCATATAGCAACTAACTAATATCTTACTTACATCCTACTAGACAACTAGGAGCACTATATCGATTATCCAGAAGAAAGCAGTTACCAAGAATAAAACTCACAAAAAAAAAAAGTTATTTTGGTTTCGATAAAAATTTGAATTCTAGATTTTTACTCCAAATAACTAAGACTTCAAAGAAAAAGAATCTTAGTTAGTACAATACTCCAGGAACACAAAAAAAAAAAAATTTTGGAAACAGCAAATTACGGCTATATACACATTTCAAGATTCCAATCAAGACAATATTAAAAGGATCCACAAATCATATATCTGACTTTAATACAAAAAAGAGAGAACAACAAACATATAACAATATATGAAAGAATACATCGCTTTACAAAGCTCTTACACTCTATGTCCAGTTCCAAATAACTATTTTGCCGAACTTGAGTTGATGCACTTTCTTGTGTTTCCAACCAGATCTGAATACTGCCTTGTCTAATTTGCCTGATTAAAGCCTCTAGGATTGGATAAAGTAAAATGCCTGAAAACGGATAAGTTAAAAAAAAAAAAAGAAAGAGTCTTGTACCTTAAAGATTTATCTACGCTTGGTTATATCAAGGTTCTAAAATCTTAAAAACTCGTTTTAGAAAATTGGAAGAGTTTCCAATTGCCTCCAAATTGTAATTCTTCTGATTCTTATTTGTATTGCCCTAATAGCTAAGTATAAGGGAAAGAAATTAACAAAAATTTCTAGTTTTATATCAATTTAATAAAAGTGCCACCAACTCTAGCTCTTGTTCCAATATTACTAAACACATTTATTGTAGCATCAACACTAAGACAAATAACACACTTACCATAAAAAAATAAAATTAGATAGCTTATCCAGAAGAAGCTAAAGCTACTATGAAAACGCCAAAACCATGATAATGCCATCAGTGCCAAACATGATGAAAACGATATTTAAAAGTGACCCCTATAACATCAATACTTACCATGACTAAATCAAGATTATAAAAAAAAAAACGACAGTATCCGCTTCCACAGCTAACAGCTAATACTCAAGAAAAAGATCTTGAAAAAGAAAATCTGGTAAAGATACTGAAAACCACAATGAAATAGACGAAACCAAAGTATAGAAAAAAGTTCTTAAATAGAGCTATAAAATAGCTTATCTGGAATCTGGAAACCACAACAAAACAATGATACCCACAACAATGATTCCAAGTACAACAATGAAATCAAGCAACGATGGTTTTAGAAATAATATTTTGGAAAGAAAAGAAATTTAAAAATAAAAGACAAAGACTAAAATAAGAAAAATGAAAATATACTGTACTTCTCAAAATGTTGCACAAGTATCCAAGCTACTACAGGTCTACTAATATGTCAAAGCATTAGAAATGGTCTAAAGAAATAGCAAAAGCAGAAGACTATAAATCTCGCCAAACTCACACAAACATCAAAACCACAACTGATTTATACTGATACTTTGAAACCCAAGCATTAAAAAGACCCAGGAATAATTTAGAAAGAAAATTGAAGATTTAATATAGAAAACCAAAACCTAAAATGCTTACCCAAGATCTACTTGTTAATGCGTTTGAAGGAAAGCAATTCAAGACAGATTTGCTTCAACGATCCATTGAGAGATCCGAATGCTTGAGGTAAAACAAGACTAAATATCTACAGTGGCCTACTATATTATTATGAACACTTTTTAAAATCTTATATTGAGCTAAATAAATAAAACATAAATCTAAAAATTAGTTATTACTTATATCTCAAATTTTTAAATAAAAAAAGTTTGCAAAATTCTATACAATAGTTTTTAAGTTAATTAAGGTTACACAATTTTGTATAATGTTACACTTGTACGAAATTAGTAATTTTAAAAAATTAGTTATCATAATTACTGTATATTAAAAAAATTTTTTTTATTAAGTAAACTATATATTATTATTATGTAAAATTTGTTTAATATAATAAATTACATATAATTTTAAATTTTTAAAAACTTTTAAAAAATTTTAAGATAAATATTATTATTTAAAGTTAATGTTAAATTATTAAAATAAAATTAACAAATTACCAAATATAGTAATTTTATTACTATATATAGTAATTTACAAAATAAATTTTTAAAAATTATAAAATTTTTAAAATATGTACAATTTATCATGCTACATAACTTTTTTTAAAAAAAATTGTTAGTATACTTTAAAAAATTAAGTTTTATATATACTAAAAATTAACATTTAAATTTATATTAAACCTATATTAAAAACTAGTAAATCGTACAAATGAAAAAATTCAAAAAAAATTAAATTTAACTATTTCAAAAAGTACTGCATAGAATTTTATAATTTTTTTTTTTATTTAAAAGCTTTAGATTCAAATAATCTTTTGTGTAATTTTTAGCTTTGTATCTTATTTATTTAGCTCAGTATAAAATTTCAAAAAGTGTCTATAATAATATAGTAGGCTACTGTAAAAGTATATAACCCGAAATGCAGAAACCTGGAAGAAAAACATAAAAGATCTAAGAGTATAAAGAAGAAAAAAAGAATAATAAGAAAAAGTAAAGAAACCGATGATCGATTAACATATTTATAGGCATCGATTATATGATGAATGCCGAAATAACCAAAACTGATTCAGAAGCCTAAGAAACTCCAATCTAAAACAAAGAAAAAACCATTATCTAAATAATAATTAGACCAGAAGACCTAATGAAAAAAAAGAAGAATTTGAAAAGACTTTAATTTGACCTATTTAATTTATATTCTAAAAAAAAAAAAAGCAAATACTTGAAAAATTTTATTTAACATATTTATTAGATATTCCAAAATTATTTACAGGAAAAATATAAATTTTTAGAGAAAATTCTAAAAAAAGATAAAAAACTTGAAATAATACAAAGAAAAAAGAAAAAGCAAAGTTTTTATTTTTATTTACAAAAGAAAAATTTTAAAAAAATAGAAAGAAACAATAAAAAGAGAAACTACTCTATATACAAAGATGCCCCAGCCTCTTCCTCTCTCATTTTCTTCTTCCTTCATTTTTCTTCTTTTATCACCTCTTCTTTCATCCTCAAGACCGAAGAAAATTTCATAAAACAGCATTCCGCTAATCAAACCAAGTTTGATATCTGTCATGTTCTTCAATAAGAGCTTTACGCTCTTGCTTTTGAAGAACAAACTGTCGTAAATGATCAAGAGCCATATGGTTAAGCTCTTCAATAGTTGCCACTTGATTATTTACTTGCTGCTGCAACCATCTACAAATATAATATTACTGTTATAAGTGAACTATAGCCTTCTTTAAAATATAGTACTTGCAATACAGCACACGGCGACAGGAATCTATGTAGAGTCAGAATAGATATGAAGCAGTATGGAAGTAGAATATTACTTCACTAGGGTGATTCGATATAGTTTATACAAAAGTAAGATATATGTTTATTAAGATATATTTATTTACAGTACAATATCAAGATATAAGGCTATTCTAAGGTATCTATGCTTAAAGAATCCTAATAACTTAAAGATTGTAGAGAACAAATCCTAGAGTGCAAGAGAGGGTAAAAGCTAGGATTTATATAGCTTTTACAACTAATATAAATAATATAATAACAATAATACAAAAGTAGAAAAAGGTATAAAAAGTATAAAAAGTACTAAACGTACAAAAGGTACAAAAGGTATAAAAGGTATAAAAGGTATAAAAGGTATGAAAGGTACAAAAGTATGAAAGGTATGAAAGATACAAAAGGTATGAAAAGTATGAAAGATATGAAAGGTACAAAAGGTATGAAAGGTACATTTCGTCTATCATTTAATTGCAGGCTATCCGATAGTCCGTTTAACATGTATTGTAGCTCATTACAATCGTCATGATCTTCCGGATCTTTTGGGAACATAATCTTTAATATGTTCCTAGGCGTTTACATGTTCTATAAATTTCCGTCACCTTTAAGAATGAACTCTGTGAGTTAATAATTCTTCAAAACTTTTATTGTCTAATCGATTAAGGCTACTCATAGAGAGGTCTTGAGTATGATAGAGTTGTGACAAATTCCAATATTGAAAGACTTGATATGTGCATTCAGCACATCTCCAAATATTACCAGTTTAGCGAGATCCTAATAGGGCTCTAATTTTCTCTTTGATTTCTTTAAGAACATTATAATCATTAGCAAAATCACTTCGCAGTTTTCCCAAATAATAACAAATTTCTAAAGTTCTAATCTGTTTCTCTTTTTGACTTCCTTTTGGAGGTCGGCTCAGTCGAGAAGTAATTTCAGTAATTTGGTTTTCCCAAGTAGAATCTGGTATTGGTTTGGCTCTAATAGGAGGGTCTATATTCTGGTTCGTTAAATTTTTTATGATCTTTTCAACAGGGGTTTCTTGGATTGATACTTTGGGTTCATTGTAAGTGAGGTCATCTAAATCTGGTTCTGGGAGGTATTCATCTAGTGGATCATTTGTAGTTGGTACTTGACTTCCTTCAAGTATAAATGATGCGACAAGAGTAGTTTTAGTCATTATAGCAATTTGATTTCTGGTGAGAACAAGAGTATTGTTTTGAGTATAGGAATCTTGATTCCAATGAGTAATTAATTCGGCAAGAGTGGCTAAAGTTTGAGGTTGTAAATTTTCCATTTCTAGTTAATTTCTGTTTCTGTAAATTTGTAAAAAAAAAAATTTTTTTTAACAAAGTAAAATTTAACTTCTATATATATTTTAAAATACTATTAGCGACTATAAAGGTTACTATTCTGTAATCAGTGATAGAATGAAAATAAATAAGAGTACTACTAAAATAAAATAAATACTATTTTGAATTGGATTTACGTAGTATAAATTAATAAAGTAATAATATAAATAGCGATCAACAAATATGTCTCTTAATTTATTGGCAAATGTATTAATTAAGAGATCAACATCAGTTCATACGTCTAATTTCTTATAGATTATAAAAAATCATAAACTATACCCTTATGCTTGTACTTTTATAATTCAAGGTATTTTGCTATATTATGATAAGTTGATTAGACCTCTGTTTCTTTTCTCACAAATTATTTCATTTTTTACATTATAGCACTTATAGTTTTAAAAGAATCTTTATTTAAAGTAATCTAATTTTTTTGAACCGATTTATTTTTCTGGGGTATAATTGAAGTTAATCAGTTAAAATCTCAATTTAATTAAACCCCAGGAAATACAAATTTGTTGATCATTAAAAAATTTGTCCCTTAATTTGCGAGCAAGTGTCTCAAATAGAGGATCTACTCCTATTTTTATATTCAATTTCAATAGAAAATCATCGTAAAAGCAAACTTTACACCTATGGCAGCTCTCTTTTGACATAAAATATACCACATACCTTATTAAGTATAACGGAACTCTGTATTTTCTTCTTGCAAACTAATTTGTTTTATACGCTGTGGCACTTCTAGTTTTAAAAGAATCTTGAGTCAAAGTTACTGAATTTTTGAAATATATATTAGCAATACCTTGAGAAAATAACTTTTTTTTTAAAAAAAACTAATTTTATTTTCAAAAACGATATCTCTAAACCATAATGTTTACATTTAATGAACCTTTTTTTTTTTTTAAATGACAATTGAATAAGAAATAGCAGCGATAGAAGCTTATATAATTCATAAAATCTTTTTTTTTTTTTTTAACAATGAATTTAAGCCAACTAAAAATTTATAATACCGACCTTAATAATTTCGAGTATGTGCCTAAAGATTATGAAGAAGATACCGAAAGTACAAGCTTGGCTGTTGAATCTGAAAGTATTATAACAGAAAGTGGTAGTGTTATAACAGATAAATTTGACTTCGATATAGAATTGAAACCATTTCTTTTCAACTATACAAGCTTTGATAAAGCACGTGAATTGGCAGAAGCAAAAGAAAGGAAAGATTTCAATATTCTAAGAGAAAACCATAATAATACTGATACAGACAGCGGCGACATAGTATCAACTTTGACATTCGATTTTGAACCCAGATTAGATGATAAAAATGAATACCTTGTTGAGAATATTATTGAGACCAATACTAAAACTAGACTTAGTCAGCAATTGTCGCCTTGTCCAATTCTAGACATTGTTGATGGCAATATTAAATGTTGTGGAGACTATTCTGAATCACAAAGACCACTTTTCCAACTTATTGGAGTATGGGAAATAGATTCTGAAATTTTTCAACAAACCCAGGCAACAGATAGATTATCGATGATAGGAGTTTGTCAATCACATTTTCTTTTTGACTAAAACCAGCTTCACAAAGCACATATTAAAAAGAAACAATCAATTGAAGAAAGTTGGATATTTTGCCAATGATGCTTGTTTTGCAACAAGTATAAATATTTTTTTAGTAGGGGTAGAACTTGCATACAGTATTCACGACGTATCTTTGGAAAGAATATACAAATACCCTGTGCAGGTCTTCTGGTTTATTCTATATTTGATAAAGCAAAATCAGAAAATGTTACAAATAATAGAGGAGCTGAATATCGACCCAGATATGTATGTTCAGAATGTTTTGTTAGACAAGGAGGTCATTTCTATAAACGATATGGCCGTGGATATTCAAAATTTGAGTGTAAACATTTATATAAAAATAATACAAATGATGAACTTCGAATTTTGGGTCATTGGATCTTGTGCATAGCTGAAACCTCTGATAAGGGTAAAAAAAAGGCCCTCTTAACATATTTGGTTCTATTTTACCAACATTTTTTGACACCAGGTCATTTTCAGTAACCGCAAATTCACCTAGCCTTCTTTTTATTAAAATGTCTTTAAGACTAGGTCATGTCAATATAACCAATATTATAGATCAAAAGCTTGACATTACTTCTGAAACCGCATCAGATTTAGGAAAAGCATTAGGAATAGCAACATGGAATGCATGAAATAAAGTACGAAATAAAAAAGTAAATCTTGAAAATCCAAGATCTTTAGTTGAATATCAAGGTGGATTTCCATTATGCATTTCCAATTTTTTTAATGGATTCATTGAAACATTACAAAAAAAAAATATGTCATACTTGCAAAAAAAAGACAACAAAGGAACTTACCACTGAAAACTTTTTGATAAGGATCGCGTAATAAGAATATCTGTGTTTCTTATTTCAATAATATTGAATATCACATTTCTGAGTATTAACATATGGTTGACTCATATGATGAGCACTTTATGTAGAAAACCAAAACTATACTACTCTCTCTACAATATACTTTGTGTTGCTAATGTAGTATCACACACACAACAGCATGAAAGGATCCTTGAGAAGGCCCGACGATATAAGGCAAAACCTGAAACAAGGTTATTACATAGCGAATATATATGGAATCTTTTAGTTATTGACAATATTGATTTTATAGAAAGAACTTTTATGTATGGAAATATCTATGATGCAGTGCGAAGAACTGCACATGCCACATTGAGAATGGTCTTCTAGTTTATAATGTCTATACAACTATGCTGTTGTAATCATATAAATATTAGTGGTCCTTGTGAAATTAATCAGTCTCTTTTTAGAACATCACCTTTTACTAATAACCTTCTTGAGGTTTATGAATCAGCATTTCAGAATTTTTTGTTTTCGGGTATTGAGGATTGGGACGTAAAAAGTATCCTAAGTGAAATTTCTAAAAATATTACAATTGAATGCTCCCAAAGTTATAATACTTAGTCCTGGAAACAATCCAAATTGTGATACAAATGTTTATAATGCATGTGATTTATTCTATAGTAATGTAGGAATATGTAATACTGGATGTTTAGATATAGCTTGTGACCAAGCAATTTTTCATAGTTTGATTTCATATAAAGAGAAAAATAAAGATGCAAGGTCCTAACTAGGTCAATGGCATACTTCAAAAGATATGTGCATTGCACTGATAAATATTTTTTTGGGATATGGTATCACCAATATGGCTGTAAAACTTGGGGTTCAGTTTTTAGATAAACTTGAAAGTGTCGTGGACTATCAGGCTACTAGTCGAGTTTTGGAATTGATTTGGGTTGCTATTGGCATTGCAATTTGTAAATATTTGTACAACAAAAATCAAAGAATAAGTGATATTGAAAATAGTCAGAATGATATACTCAGAGTTTGTTATCATTACTTTTGTTGGATTGGTTATTGGATTGGGTATAGGATTGGCATTCGTTAGGGAAACTATGAAATGCAAATAAAAAATCTTATGGCATTTGCTCCCCTCTTTCTAGTTGCAGGTAAAGTTAACTACTCTAGTTCAGTAACTCATTTTTTATCTTATATTGATGAAGATCCACACCTCCAAGAATTACTCCATTACGTCTGCTCTGTTAATTTAACTCAACTTGGGTACTTCTTTGCTTTTGATGAAGCATTGGAACATTTTGGAGTAATGTTTATAAAACAAAATATTGGGGTAAAACAGTAAACTCAGAGGAACTAAAGCTTCAAATCAGTTTTGCACAAGCAGAAAGGGAATGACTAGAGTTGTTGATTTCTGAATACATGGGAGATATGGTTACTGTTAAAGAAGAAAGAGCTGTGTTATCAAGAAAAGATGCTTTATGGAAATTAGCAAATGAATTATTTGCTGCTCTCTCTCTTCCAGATCCAAAAATGCATGAAATTTTTAAATATGCACCAGAATTAATGCCAACAGGATTTAATAACATTTATGCATGTTATGATCTTGGAGTAGCCTGTCTTCAAGAAATTTTGCGACAGGATGTATATAAGGTTGAACCAAGAAATACAACGGGCCATAGGAAACGCAACATAGTAGTACACAAGCTGCTTTCACTATTAGAACACCAAAAAAAAGATAAGCAAACAAATAAGCTAACAATAAATAGCAATTCAAAAACAGTCAGATTGAAAATAACAATGTAAGTGCCGGGCAATTGCATGAACAAGAAGGTACAAAGCGTCAACGTAGAGTTACAAACGATAATGAAAAAAACTCTTGATGATTTACTTAAATATGATAATTTCCCTGAAGATAAAGCCATCGAAATATTAAGACAACTTCAGAAACAAAGTAATAACTGGGACATGCAACGTGTTCGAATCTATTGGAATAATAATCGCTACAACAAGAAAAAAAAAGTTTCTTCTGATATGTAAACCAACAGTATAGATTTTATGATTTTTAAAACAATCCATATTTTTTTATGGTGAATTTATAGTATGCAAAATTGATAATAATTACTACTATTTGACGTCATAACTTCGATTGAAATGAACAATCAAAATATCAGTATACGTACAATAATGTCGATTTTGTGTAATACTGGATAATAAGGAAAAAAACTTAAAAGGTAACCTAATTGTGTTTTCACTTTATTAAGATACAAAATAAATTTACTTTTCTTTAATTAGATCACTGTTCAAGGGTTGAACCTGTTTAGGCTTTTGGATTTAAACTTAAGGGATAGTTATTTTATAGCAACTGTAGGTATTAAACTTAGTGCTATTGTTTTGTTATTACTATCATATTTTAATATTTAACTTTTTTAAAATGTTCAATGAAATTTAAATAGAATTTTTAGTTGTGTTAGTATTATTTGAACAATATAAAGGTAATTTTAATATATTTACCATTGACCACTGCTTACAGTACTCGGGGGTTTTATTCAAAAACCCCAATTGAATAGCACCTATAGTATTGTATGAACTGGGTACTATATTTGGGGATTATGAGGTGTTTGTTATTTTGCTACAAAATTTTTGAGAAATAAATGAATTAACGTAAGCATAAGTAAGTATTTTATTCAATCTTTGAATACTTGATATTTTGTTATAGTTAATTCTAACTAATGTGTTAAATTATATTAAAAATAACAAATCAATAGAGTCATGCCCGAGTCTTATTTAAAGAAACAGACCAGTAAGGACAGTTAATAATATCTGGGTCTTAGCCATGGTGGTAGTATTTTTAGAGAATACTATAAGCAGTAGTCAAACAGGAGGAACCGTCGATGTGCAATATATAAAAAATTTATTTTACAATACCAGATCATTCCACTAGTCATATTATGATTATAATTCCACACCATTTTATTATAATAATAAGAAAGTAGTGTGGTATTATAATCATAACATGTACTAGCCAAATGATCTGGTATTGTAAAATAATTTTTTTATACGTTGCACACCGAGTGAAGGATCAGTTATGTAACATCAACGGTTCCTTCTGTTCAGTGGTCAATGGCAATAACTTTGTATATTATCTCTTAGTAATTTTAATTTTAATATATATAATTAATTTTAATACTATCTCAAAAGCAACTTTTAAATTCGATCCACGCTTGGAATAAAAGAAACTATGATCATGTTTGAGCTCGGAATGCAAACGATCGTATAACATTTTGGATTTAGGCTGTGGTCACGTATTGGGTTAATTTTTTTTTTGGTTCAATTAAGTTTTAAATGTAGAACTCAATGTAAATATCAACAATGCATGTAGTTTATACAATTAGTATTAATATTTTTAAATTATTTTTCTTGTTATGAATTGATGTATGCATTAAGTTGATTTTAATTTTAGGAATTTTATTATAGCGATGGTTGATTTTGCTGCATAACTACAGTACTGGACATAGTGTTTGTAGTTTATTTTAAAAATAAAAATATTATAATACTCTTATCTTTATATATTTACAAAACATACAAGAGTTAATCTTGCAAACCAAACCTTTTCAATTTCAAATAAGTTCTTAATTTATAGGTAAATAGAAAATTTTCCAATCTTTAAGCCATTATTTCAAAGATGTCCAGATATAATTAGATAAAAGATACTTTAGATAACAGTAAAGAAGTTTCTGTAAATATTTTGATTAATGTTATTGAAGATTATACTTTAATCCTGTGACCTATGTGACGATCGTTAACGATCGAATCAAAGACAAAAGCCCCTATATTTGAAATAAAGAAGATTACTTTTAGCTTCTTACTGAAGCTTAGAAACCACTGTTAGAAGAATAGTTCAAAGCTATACTTATCTTAACTTCCAGTAACGCTGTAGCAAGACTCAAAAGACCTTAGGACTCAGACCAAGTCTCTCTACGCCTCTTTCTGCTTGCCAAATCAAGGTTTTAAGAGTCTTTGGATTGTAGATTAGTTTCTTAATATTGAAGTTTAAATATTAGCCAATTAGTTATCACCTTTTCAACTTATTAGCATTAGTTTTAGCATTAGCATTGGCGTTAGCAAACTAATCAAAAGGATAATAAATTATAATAATATTTTTTTTGACTCTTACTGTTATTGTTATATTTTTTTTATAAAAAATATTCAATACATATAAATATTATTTTCTACTATATATATTGATATTATATACTTTGTGTTAATAACGATAAATCTGGATGAATACTTAACGATAAGATGCTTTAATGTTAAAAGCTTGAAAATTGGTAGCTGTTTTCCTATCGCTATTTATTAAATAAAATCAGCTTTAAAGAATTAAAACTTCTTAACATTAGTATAATCATATCAATATTATCATTATATAGTAAACTTTGTTTACCATTACAAAGTATAGTGATAGCGATAGTGAAAATTTTAAGTTAAATTTTATTCATTACATGCACTGTACTATATTCCCGATACCAATACTGATATGTATAGTATAGAAAATTTAATCTTTAGAGATAAAGATAACGATAATGATAACGATATCGATACTGAAAATTTTCTTAAATTATTAATTTTGATAACGATAACGATAGTCTAGAATCTTCAATCTTTTTGTATAGTAATAGAAACTAAGAAAATGCATAGCATTATGAGTCCGGAGCGTATCATATGATGGTCATCTCATTGCACAAACGCGTGAATGTGCATGTTTTTGCTACACTAAAATTACAAATTTAAACATGCGTGCGGACAGACATGAATTTTCAAAATTATGTTTTTGATATAATAGCGATAGTGATAGCTTAACGATGAAAGGTGAATCAAAAATGTAGCTATTGATATATCAAAACGTAACTTTTGTATTACTATGTGTAAGCCATAAAAGATGCTCCAGACAATAATACATAAAGAACAATGTTTGCTTAATACAGTTAGACCTCTCTAACGCTAAGCACACCCTCTATAATGATAATAATAAGTGCGTACCCTTTCTAAATGCATGCTCAAGTGCCAGCCCAAATACATCTAAGTGCATACTTTTGTGACTATACTTTAATAACATGCATATAAAAATAATAAGAAAAAGTGCATTTATAGAGGTCAAGTATATATTTGGGCCGGAACTTGAGTGTGTATTTAAAGAGTGTGTGCACTTGTAGAAAGTGTACTTAGCTGTATATACTTGACCTCTATAAATACACTTTTTCTTATTATTCTCTATATGCATGTTATTAAAGTGTAGTTTCAAGAGCATACTAATTTTTAATATGTTAGTTGACTTTTATTTTATCACTATCACTATTGTTAATGTTTTTTCGATTTTCTGCATTATACAGCCAAACTCTAATACTAAGTGCATCCTCTATAACGATAAGTGTATATCCTCTTTAAATGCATGCTTAAGTGCCAGCCCAAATTTATACTTGACCTCTATAAATGCACTTTTTCTTATTATTCTCTATATGCATGTTATTTAAGTGTAGTTCTAAAGGCATGCATTTAGCATTAGCATTAGAGAGGTCTAACTGTATATATGCACACATATATATATGCATATATTTTATACAAAAATTTTTGCTAAGTTTGTATTTATTGATGTAGCTTCCCCATACATATCGATATTGATATTTCAAATTTGAGCAAAAATCTCTCATGCTAATTTAAATTTGTAATTTGCGATGTCTT